>JAVQJL010068383.1:0-26951 GCA_036024295.1 Nannoperca obscura
ACCGGAAATGACACAATACGTTCACCTCAGCACGTCAGCACCAACAGCAAGCCAGTGATCAGTCAGTTCGATCCATAGACATGCAAGCCAAGCTTGCGGCTCTGTGAGTCTGTGTTTAGCAGGATGTACAACGAAATAATGACAGCCAAAGTCCAGTTTAAGCTGCACTGAGGCCGCCTGACTATGAGTGCCTTGAACAGCTTTGTGTTAGCGGATATCAGAAGCAGCCTTGTGACTGGAAGGTTGCCGGTTTGCTCAGGGCAGGAAAGTGAAAAGTTGAGGTGCCCTTGAGCAAGGCCCTTAGCCTTATGGACACATTTTTGATGTACAGACTTTTACTCCAGCATCTGTAAAGGCAGTAAAGTGTCTAAATCAGCGAGTTTATTGTAGTTATTCATCAGTAAACATCAGTGTTTATCTGTTTATCTTTGATAATAAACATTACAAATAGGATTTTAGTGTTGAAAGGATGATGTGAAAAGTATATGTATACTGTAAGATTGTGTAATTTGAGTTGTTTTAGTTTCTTATTGTTATCATTGGAACATGTGAATGGTCGTCCTGCTGCAGTACTGCTGCTGTGCACAGGGTACATGTTGATATAAATACCATGTGGCTCCTGTGTCGCTGTCCTCCAGAGGTGCTGTATGAGGATCTTCAGTACCTGTCTGTCACTGCCTTGGCACTGGCCTGTTTGGCCGGCCTTCTCATGCTGGCCATGTGGCTACTGGACAAGCTCTACAGGAAGATAACGGCATGGAGACGCAGGAAACAGATGTCAGGTACAGCAAGCGTGAAAAAGAAAGTTTAGAAAGTACATGTACAACTGTGTCAGGTTGTATGAAACACCATCATGAACTTTGTATTAGAGGTTTGACTCTCACAATATTGGCTTGGTGAACAATGTAAATACAAAGGTAGTTAAGTACACAGTGGCAAGTACTGCTACTAAAATCCCTTTTAAAGGATCTTACATGCAGGATCTTGATTAAAATAACACCTTTTATATAAACTTGTATACATGAGAGGTTTGTCTGGCCTGGAGCTCAGTTTACTTTGTTTTATTTCTTAGATATTACAGCATCATTGTGTAAAAAGTATGACTGTGGCTCGGTGGGCGGATATCTGGGCTGAAGTTATGTATCCTGTCTAAATATGGGCGTGTTTGAGTACAAAGGTCTTTGTTACACCAGAGTGTTGTGTTAACGTCTGTTTCTGTTTCGACTCCCTTTATGCAGAAAATGATGCAACATAGCTGCAGCCTCTTTGATGGACGCCTAGCTGTGCTTTGTACCAGAGACTGCTCATCGGACTCGTCAGAGCTGCAGAGGACTACTTTTTACATTTTAGGTCTTGTGTATATAAAAGTTACTTACAAACAACTGTACCAAGACCTGTTGTTTACATTGTTTGTTGAAAAGATGCATTTGCAGCGACACTCGATTGAATGTAAATATATCACTCGTGACATTAGTAACAATACATGCTGTATTTGTCTAAGTAAATGAATCGTGTGGTTTTCTTTTACTTCACAACAATCATCCCAACTTTAATCATTAAAGTTTCACAGCAGGTTGTTGTTCTACAGATGAAGAACAACATGACTGGTGACATTTTTCAAATGTCAAAGTAAAGACGACTGCTACATAATCATTTAAGAAGGTACGACTGGTATTTTCAACCTGTTGGATGGGACCTCACACATTAAACTAATGAATCGGACTAAAAAGTCATGACACAAGACTAGAGATTAGCAGAAGTCCTTAGAAAACATCTAATTCATAGCTTTATTCTTATGATAAATCAGCACAAATCCATAAAGACTGCTTTTCATTTTGTATAATAGCTTGAGGTATACATACAACCGACAGCCCACGTTATCAAAAACAGAGCAGGCAGCAGACGCCACTGGAGGCGGAGAGGAGTTTGTGCTCAAAAAGTTCATGAGTTGTGTAAAAAAAAGTGTAAAAGAAGGAAAAGTCCTATTTTGGATTTCTAGAAACGGTGGATTCTACATGGGAGTTGTTGGATGTCCAGTTTGCTGCCATTTAAGTGTGTATAAATTAAGGACAGGGAGTCAGTGCAGCCATGAGGAGCTCCATCTTGTACACAAAGTTCCGGCCCTCCATCTTGCTCCAGTGGACCTCTTTGCAGGGGCCTCTGAGGTGGCACCACTTGGTGTCCTGGATGACGTCGCTCTTCGGCAGCTCTTTGGTCTGGCTGCGGGCGAACTGCACCAAAACTTTGCACCCGCTCTCCGGGCCGTTACGCACTGACAAACAGATGCACACAGACAGTGTTTTAGTTCAGTATTACTTTATCAATACGTACAGTGTTGGAGAACACTGGTGCGTGATGTTGATATGATGCATTCCAGGAGTTATTTTGTGCTGATGGGTTGTGATTTGCTTTCATAATGATCCCTCAGCATGTATCAACCCGTCTCTTTGATCCCGAGGGATTTCCTACCAGAGGGGGTGTGGCCTCACGTTCAGCTCTACACAGAGAGCCAGAGATGCTGCCCTTAATCAGGAAAACTGGGAAAGCTGAGCCCTTTTTTGTGCTATTAACTAGTGTAGCAGATTACATAAAAAAAAAAAGTCACACGTCTCACCTGAGATGGCGTACTCTCCGTTGGGAGAGGCAACAGTGACAGCGGAGGCATTTCCAATGCTCTCCACTGGGCCCAGGCCTACATGGTTACTGAAGCTTAAGACGTGCCAGCCCATCACTTTGGCCAGCTGCTGAACTGCATGCACCTGATGCTGCGACATCTGTAATATCACAAGATACACAAAAAGCTGAAAAACAGTTGGAAACAGCACCCCACCACTGTTTTAAGTTCTGCAGTCTTCCACTAACTGTGTGGGAGGTTAACTACGAAGGAAGGTAACGATACCTGTGAGAGGAGGAAGTCCTGCAGCTCCTGCTCCTGGTGTGACAGTGTGACGACGCGTCCGTCTCTGTGCACCACTCGGATTTGCTCGACACCGATGTTCAGCTGCAGCTGAATTGACCTAAACACACAAAACATGTTAAGCCTTACACGTGAGGGGTCGTACGTGTCGGTCAAGTGGAATGACAACAACCATGTGCTGGTGATAAAATACAGACTACACTCTGGCTAACGTGCATCTCATTAAAGCATTGTGCACAAAAGTATTTTGTACTTTTCAGCCATGCAAGACTCTTCCATAGACCCACAGCTGGTGCCGGTCCTCTCCTGTATCTCCCACATTGTGTCTCCCTCTCTGTTTGTGCTTCATCCCTCCCTCTTCTCCTCCACTTACTTGCAGATCTGCTCGTAGCCCTGAGATGTGATGAGCACCTTGACGCTGGACTCGTACACATCGTTGATGTTGGACCAGTGAGCCTGGATCTGCGGGTCCTCTATGCGGCTGGCCAGGCTGTCGATGGTCCGCGCCGTCCTGATGATCACAAACATTGATAAATTCATAAATATTACACATTTTTCAGACCCATTTCCACATTTCCGCAGTATTTGCAGTGGTTATGAAGACATGAATGATTATTGGCTGCTAACTTAAAATGCTGTAATGTAACGTCATGACCACCACTGAAGAAGTTACCTGCTTCGTAGGAAGATGTGTTTGGCCTGTTTGATGATCTTCTCCAGCAGCCCCTCACTCTGCTGCAAGCTGGAGATCTCAGCTTTGTCGTAGGCCTGCGGCCCCGCTAGGCGCAGGCGTTTGTGGCCAAAGGGGGCGCTAGCAGGATGTGGCATCACCACAGAGCTCAGCTGCTGCTTGTGGAACTGCAACAGAGACGAGGTGGATCAATGAAATGAGAATTGATCAAATGAAACCACGATGAATGAAGTGAAAAACTTGTACTGATGGTGATTTTCTAAATATGTTTGTGGAAGTATTTATCCCGGTTGAAATGTGTTGCAGGCAGAGCAGCTGTAACCGGTGCACGCCTAAAACTAAAGATCAGATAAACATCTAACTATTTCTCCTCCCTATGATGAGGATTTTATCCTGTGAAGAAGAGTCCAACTGGTTGTAACAGTGACTAAACTTAGTCATTTCTAGACAGAATGGCCCAGCAGATACAGGATGTTTGAGGCAGAACCCTACATTGATATTTGAGTTTTAACAATCCCATGATGATATATTAGCCGATATTCATTTTTAACTGAAACATTTTAAATGTTTCATACAAGTATTGATCGTGGATGGACATCTTACAGTTGATAAAAGTATAAACTAAACTACAGAATGGTTTCAAAACACATCTTTGGCATTTCTGTACTTCAATGTCTTGTCAATTCCCTGCTGATCGACGGGCTGACGGTAGATTCAGATGCACAGTGCCTTCACAGTGTTTCACCTCTCTCATCATTTGATGCAGATTGTGTTCCAGCACGTAAAGGTGGTCGTCTGGTTTGGGTTTCTCTGGAGATGCTCGATGGTTCTTCTTCTCTCCCGTAGAGTGGCACAGTGAGATGGAGAGCTGCAGACCTACAACAGCCGGATGACAGGAACAAACAAGGCGAATATGAGTACGTTTGTCAAAGTGGAAACTAGGATCTGAGGTAGCAACTGAACGTGTTGAAAAAAGATCTTTCTATAAGAAGTTTTATCTGATTCTTTAGTGCTGTGGAATAATATTCCATACATCACTTGATCATCAAATACACGTCAATTGTCTACTTTTAGAGTAAGGTACTAATGAACTATTAGAACAACCTAACCTGCAGTTTAGGACTATAAACAGTAGTGTGTGTACTTTAAAGCTAAACACGCAACAAAGATAGATCTTCTCATGATCATGTCCAACAAAACCAAGACTCAGACTTTAATGCCGTTGTGAGCGTTCAGACCTGGGAAGGGCTGTGAGATGATCTGATTCTTCACGACAATGTGAGGGATCTGGGATTTAATCTGGACAGCCTCTCTGGACAGCTGGGCGAAGATCTCCTTGCAGAGCAAGACGTTCTGAGCCGCCTCCAGCTTCACATGCCACGCCTGGGTACCTGAAAGGAAAAAGAGATGGCAGCGGGAGAATCAGAGAGAGATCAGGTGAGGAGAATGGGAAGAGATGACAAACATTTACTAATTGTACAGGCAGAGATCAGTCACGTGTCTTTAAGTAGTGAAAACTTACCGGCTTTGGCTTTTGGCGGTCTCCTGAACAGGGTGACGGTTCCCAGATCACCGATGTCTGGAGCTTGTTTCTGGATGGACACCTGAAGACATAAACAGCACTCAGCTATTACACCTACATGTTTCTAAAATCTTCAAGAAAAGCACGGCTGGTTGCAGGTGCCAGTAGTACGGAAACTGAAAAAAACTATAGCTGTATTTTAATTGAACGTGCCATAGTGGAGAAAATGTTTTGTTTCCCTCTCACCTTGATATAAGCTGATCCCTCCAAGTCACTGGGGATCTGGACATCAAGGGGGCAGTAGTCCTCTGGGATCTTTTTGTCCAGATCAATATCGGTGTTCTTGATCACCTCAAACGTGCCATGGTGAGGAAAAAGGGAACCTGCGTGGGTACATGGTCAAAGCATGTTAGCTTAACAAGTTAAAAGTGTCACTGGGACAGCTATGCTGTGTAAAAAGCCTTTTACAGATTTGACTCCTCAGAGGCGTTCTCACCTGCGCTCCGATAGCTGAGGTCTCCCAGGATCTTGTCTCCCACTTTGCGTAGTTTCCACTGCGAGCGGAGTCGCAGCAGCTCAGAGTTGAAGTCCCTCTGCCTTCTGTTCTCCTGGTTCTCTGCCACTGACTTACTGAGCTTCTCTGCTCCCTTCAGGAGGAGCTGCGCTGCCGTGGCCAATGATTTCTTTTTACTCATCAGCTGGAACACCTGCGGGGTCTGCACACAGGCAACACAGTGCTGTTATGAATGGAAATAAATGTGTGTGTAAAACATTGAAAACTGTGAAGAGAAGGTGCGCAGATGTCTTGAGAAATATAAACTAAAGACTATCATCATATTTGAACCTTTTCTCAGTGTTGCATCTACATTTATTATCATCTGTAGGATGTTTATTCACTCCTGTAGATGTTTACTGATAGCAGTGATGTTCTTTAGCAGTTTACCTTGCCAGCTGCTGGATCCTGAGACACCGGGTCTAAGGCCATGTACTTCTTCTCCTTCACCACACTGAGCACATCATAGAGTACACACATCTCTGTCAGTGCACTGCGCAGGTTGTTACGCACCGAGTCCCACGGCCACAGAGAGGGCTGAAACTTGACTGTGCCTGCGTCAGAAAACAGCAAATCAGACTTTATTCTAACATAGAAAACAGAATCTATATGACTCTAAAAGATAAGAGTATATTTTATTTTGAATGCATCTGTCTGCCAGCTAGACCCACTAATCCAGTGCAGGGTCATTCTGTACTGAAGTGTTACAGAAAGGGGTGTCAGTAATGAATGTTAATCAGTCTTTATATTAATATGTTTTTATTATCTTTATTATTAATCATGACAGGTTCCTACTTGATCGTGATGAGAAAGTCCTTAACTTCTTAAATTAATTAGATTACAAATGTAATGTAGCACCTTGATGAGGGCCATGTAACAGAATTCCTTAACTTGCATGACTAAAGAACAGGGTCATTATAGTACTCAAATTAAATTAAAATGCATAGTTCACAGATTTTACTCATCTGAAATACATTTGTCAAAACTTAATTGAAGTCCTGAAATGTATTTACCTGTGGGAACCTTGACAAAGAGACCTCAGCTCAACCCGAGCGCTCAAACTAAATGATCAACCTGGTGGTGAGTGTTGATTTGTTACCTTCTTCTTCCTCTGGCTCCTGCTTGCCCCACTCTCGATCCCTGGGTTCACCTTCGACTCCATCCTCCTCCGAGTCAGATCCCTGGCTGAAGTCAATTCTTTGTGCCAACTTTGCCAAGCTCTGGGACATGGACAGAGGGGGGACGTATGTCTCTGTTCCATCCAGGGACACTTCCTGCACCTGCTTCTCACAGGAAGACTCAATGCTGACCCTCACCGCTGGACCACCAGACATGATGACAAGGCTGATATGAGGAAGACAAACAGGGAAATTCAATCCTCAACCTGTCTGAGACTCAGCAGAGCACAAAGCAATTCAGTTGAGTGAATCTGTGCAACCTGACCTGAAGTTGACATATTTTAAGGCCAGTTTGAATAAGACTAGACCAAACACAAATTCACTATACAGAATGTTTTAAAATTAAGAAGAAAATGTGACAAACCACAAAACCATTTACGCCTTTTCGGGGCCTTTTGGTTTATCTTTGAAGCGAACTTGCTTATCTTTATTGATTGAGATCTTTCCAATTAACTATTACCCATGGCTTCACGAACTTCATTTGATTGTGTATTACTGCATCTAGCTAGCAAGACTAGCTAGCGTTAGCCCCTTGCTAATCTCACAGGCTAAATAAAGACCCTGGAGCGCCACAGAAATGTCCAAAATGACAACATAATGTAAATCTTACCTCTGATATTCACTTGAGTCACAAGCATACAAGGTTATTCACTGGAGATGCGGTATATTTTCCTCTAGCGCTCCGAAAGGTTCAATCTTCGCTGTCTACACAGAGAGCAGGCACAAGTGCACTCTACTGCCCCCTAGCGCCGCGGTGCTAACGGATTTACACGATCCGTACCGGAAACACGAATTGTTCTGCGCATGTGCGAAAATGCGGCTACTTCCTGTACCGCAAACATTTTACGGCGTTGTTGATGAATAATTCTATTATTTATATTTATTTTAACAGATAGACAAACTTGAATTATCCTCAAGGGGATATTGTAGTATAATAAGGGCAAATCTGAATATTATATTCCATGACTACTCAAACCAAAAACTAACTGTATTTAATTTAAATCGCAGAAATTGCCGTAAATTCCTTCGGCATACTTCTGACAATGCAAGCATTTTACCATGTTTTTTGGACATCTCCATCTCCATATTTTAGACATCTCTTGCCAACGCAAGAGAAAATGTATATTTTCTCTTGAATCTTTTATTTTATAACTAGTCAGACCAAAGATAAGTATGTTATGTAAATCCCAGAAAATGCCGTAGCATGGGAAGTAGCCGCAGAGATTAAATCCTACCCATTAATCCAGTTTGTTGGATAAAATCAAAGATTGTTTTACTATATGCTCCTCTTAACGGGTCATTCATGTTTTTATGCAGATTTTGTGGATAGCTACTTTTAGACGTATAATGTGGATTTTGTTTAGTCCGTGGTAGGAACTAGGAACTAGGAACCTAGGAACTAAGAATAGTTTCCATGAGGGCGGTGGGACCGGGTAACGCGGGCATTTTAAACCACCGGATGTGACGTTCAGGACAATAAACGTTCACTCGCTTTTTTTCTGGTTGGCATGGATTTCGGATGATAAACAAAACGTCGGGACTACATCTATTTTCCTTTCGGCACCTGCTGTGGTGTTTTACCTAGTTAATTCGCATTTGTTTTACGTGTTAAATGCCTCCTAGAAAGTTCTGTTTACGTCGTTGTGGTGCAACACAATGGAGCTAACCAATATTAATTAGCACGGCTGGACAAGTTGCTAGCTGCTTCTTTAGCTTATAGGGAAATGTGTAATTGCATATTTGAAGAAAATGAAGAGGAAAGTGGCCAAATTAAGACTGAGCCCCAACGAAGAGGCTCGGATAATACGAGAAGAACATGAAAGGAGGAGAAAACTGCGAATACAGCAGGTAATGTCGGTGTCTCGGCTTTCTGCTCCGTTTCATTTCTGATAAACCGATAGCTTCATACAATATTACCCAAGGGCTGGTTCATTAAGAAAGATTACCAGTTAAGTCAGTCTGTCAGGACATTTTGTCCTGTTAGAAGGTTTAAATAAGTCTGAAATTACACAAATTAAATAAACAAGACACCCAGAAATATTACAAGAGGGGCAGATAATCAATTCACACAGTATATTTACCATTTGGAGGCTGTATAGGTTTGTACATTACATAAGTGTAAGTAGCACCATCCAACTGATGGATAACTTCACAAGAATATGCAAATTATCACATTTTCCTCCTATAACATATATCAAGTAAGACGCCGGGGTTAAGTTGCACATTTTCCTCTTGCACACTAATTTGCAACACTTGTTATATAAAGAAAGTTTGCAATAATCACCCTCAACAAAATAATTACAGCTGTGCTGCAACAAACTGAGCCATCAGGAGAGTTGATTTCCATTGGCCAAAAGTTCTCTTTCATTGTTTATCATCTAAAATGTGTTAACAGTTCTTCAATCAGTCTGATAACGTCATCTCTGATTTGGTGTTATGAAACCGCTTTGTCCTGGTTTATTTTATTAAAGGAAGCAAGACAACTGTTATTTTAAGACTCGGCATGCATATATCTTTTGCATTGACACCCAGGTGCGGGAACAGCAGCGGTACATCTCGCTGCAGATCTGCCGAGAGGTTGAGCAGAGACGGCAGCGTGAGCTTGAGCAGCTGGAGGAGGAACTGAGGAAAGAGTGGGAGCGACAGCAGAGGGAGAAACTCCAGACGCTGCAGGAGTTATACCAGGAGAGCCTCCAGCTTCTCGGACAGGGACACAGGAGTGCAAAAGAAAACGTAAGATAACATTGGTCTTAAACAAGAATATATACCATGTGTTCATTAGCTGGAGTGTCTGAATGAAGACAAAACACCTGTAAATGAAGCCCGTAGGGACATTTTAGTCACTGTTGAGTAAGTTGCTCTGTGCAAACAAGATGTATGAAGGATTTGGATACACTGAATCTGATATGATCGTAGGCCAAACCAAAATGTGAACAAAAGCATCACTTTAACAATTTGACTATGAGATGAATAAAGTGTCCAAATCATTGGCTTTGTGTGTGGTCATGTTGATTTTTCTGCTCAAGGAGCCCGACTTGGCAGCCATAGCTCAGAGGGAGGAGGAAAATCACACCAAAGCAGAGGAGCGTTATCGAGAAGCCCTGAAGGAGCTCAAATCACAGAAGCTTAAAGACCACGAGAGGCACAGCCGGTGAGCAACATCGCAAATATTTGGCTGTTTGCATTCACATGTATGAATTTAATCAAAGTAACTGAACAATAAGCCTATTCCTTTGCTTTTCTGTAGATCCATCATGGCCAGGAAGAAGGCACTACAGGCAGAAAAGGAAAGATCGGCAAAAGTAGCCAACCTCCCCCCGCCACCTCCAAACCCCATTCAGGTGATTTGCCTGATCAGTAATAATAATCTGTTTTCCTGTTCTATGGTGGCCTGACAAGCCACCTGGATTTGCTTTCTCACATTTTAGTCAATGGTAAGAATCAGTCTGGCTTAAAGGTTCAGTAATGCGTAACATGCATAATATCAGGAGATGCAGTCTGTTTGTAGCCTGATAATGGGACTGAATTGCCCTTCTGTATCTTTTCATTATTCTATTTGACTCGCTGAACAAATTCGACATGTGGCTGGTGATTCAGCTAGTCTGTTTGTGGATTCACAAGTCATTTATGTTTTGGTTTAGACTTGATCTTTCTATTTATCCTCCACACACACAAACAAGCCTTGCTATAAAATTTTAAATCACGTAGCATATAAGCTAAAATGAAACAACGTTACTTGGATTGGATTTCATTGTGGTCACGTGGTAAATAAAATAATACAGATGTTGCACAGTAAAGGTTCTGGGTGGATTCAATGTAACAGTCTTTTCTTGTTCAAGCAGACCATCGATTCCAAGAAGCCACACGTAGTAAAGAAATCTGATGTGAGCGCCTTCGCTGCCACACATTACCACATGCCTGAGAGCACAGTGGACAGAGAGGTAGACACAAAGCAGGTGAGCCCTCCAGTGACTGGATGCACGGTTTGTTAGTCCCCCTCCTATCACAGCTGTCTAATCTGTGTACGTGTCTGCAGCTTAATGCCCACGAGGGAGCTGAGCTGGAAGCGAGGAAACTGCAGGAATTACAGAGGGAGGAAAAGAGAAGGAGAGAGGAGCAGCTGGAGACGGCTCGTCTCCGAGGGAGGCAGGCTCTGAGGAGGGAACACCTCGTGCAGGTACAACTTACCTTGTTACCCGATGAGCAAACAGACAATTGTTTACGTGCCTTTGACAGATGATTTGCTCTGATGCTAATTTTCCATCACTGCTGCAAACACTGTTGACTGACAGCCGGACAGCAGCATTCACCAAAGTAAGAAGACTGCCCCATAAAATGATTGAAGTGGTTTGTGTTGTTAGGAGTACCCTTATGTTTTTAAGGTTAGGAATATGAACTTGAATTCGAATATACTGCTTGAAAAATGCTTCATTTTCAACATAATCTGATGTTTCATGATGTTCTGATGTAAACCAAAAATGTCTCCTGGCATTTATAGTAACAATAGGAACATTTTTGGTTTAGGTACCTTGAAAGTGCTTGAATTTTACACTTAAAACCCTGTATGATTGACACATTTGTCATATAGGAGAAAAATTAAAAAAACACAATTTGTCCAAAACCCTAGTAGAGTCCTTTTGTAGGAAAAGGAGTTAACAGATTTTCCATAGTTAGTAGTCTTGCTCCAGAATACCAGAGACATGTTACAACTAACTTACTAAAAGAGACAAGAAATGTTTAAGGTGATTATATTAAGTGCAAGTCCTTTTTGTGCCTGGTCTGTTTCTCCTCAAGGATCGTGAGCGCTTGCTTGTTGAACTCGAGCACATGCAGCAGACAGACCTGCTGAGGAGGAGGCAGCAGGTGTCTCAGATGCCTGCTCAGATCTTCCAGCCTCTCTATAAGAGACAGGAGACCAGGGAGGACTTCCAGAGGGAGATGGAGTTTGCCTTTGAGGACATGTATACCGGAGAGAGGAGTAAGGACTGTTCAGTGATGTAGTATGTAGCTGTGTTATGTAACTAACTGTACGTGTCACCAGTTTTCGGTACTTGTAGCTTTGCTTAAAACCATGCATGTCATAATGAAGTAGCCAGAATCTCGCACAGCAAAATAGCCTCAGTGCTTTGGTGGGATATGTAGCATACATGAACCGTTTTAATGGAGCCTTTAAACCTCCACTATGTCTGATCCCAGGGGTTAAAGGTGACCTGGTGGTCCAGCTGGTACCCGAGCCTCTGCCAGCTCTGTCCACAGGCAGCCAGGACCAAGAGCTGGACGTCTCACTGGATGAAACGACCACATCTCGAACAGAAAACGCACAACATGATGCTGAGCAGGAAACATCTTCTCAAGGTGAAGCGCCAGATGCACATAAAACCTAAATTCATTAGTTTCTACGGGTTTTTACAGGACTTAAAATCTGTAATCTATAAATGTTTGTGCGAGCATGATACAGTCACCACCAGCCCTGAATACAGTCTGACTGTCCTGTGTGATAACCATCTTCATCAAGCTACAACTGCATTCATCCCTTTTCTTTACTTGCAGGTCCCTCCAGACCTGCTCCCAGACGGGCGCTGAAGAAACTCCTGGATCGCATCAGGAGCCAGAGGAACCAGTGGACCGACCACAGCAGTCACGTGCCTGCAACCGCTTCACCGACCGTCATCACCGATCAGATCCCAGAGCGGGACACGACCATCGACACCGGCTCTCTGACCAGCGAGGAGAAAGAACTGCCCCTCATCGAGCGCCCTGAGTCACCCTGTACGAGTTTTATCAGCTCAAATTTGACTTCCTGCTTTGTTTTCCAGACATAAATCTTTGATTTAAAACATTTAAATATTTAGTTGTTGTGACATAGTAATCGTGTTGTGTTTTTCTTGTATTTAATTTCACCAGTGCTGCAGACAACAGAGCAGTCAACTGCAGCAGATACTCTAGTTCCTGATGTGCTTTCCAACAGACTTCATGAAGAACGAAAGAAAAGGGTACGCCTTCAAACTGCTTCTGTTGTCTGACCAACAGTCCAAAACACAAAAGACAAAGAATTTCACCACATTAAATGACAACAAAGACTTTAACTATAATTTATATTTTACGTGACATAATCCTTAAATCACAACAGCCCTGATTCACTATTCCCTGTTTAGTTTTTTAAATACTGCAACGCCTGGTTCTGTTGCTATTCCACCAGCTCCATGTGCTTTTTCTGATTGGCCAGAATGTATTGATCCAGGTGTTCCTCGTTAGCTAATTAGTCCAGCCTCTATGTAAAGCAGGAGTGTGCTGGGCAGCTCATCATGCTGTTTCAGAAGAGACTTCTTGTTTTGGAGCGAGATGTTTGAAGATTTAAAGTGAAGTTGAGCATAATGGGGGGAGCAGAGGAACGCAGGAGCCTCACTCTGGGCTGGCTGGGAGTTCCTGCTGGGGCAGGGTGATCCTCTGAGGGCTGCATTTCACAGGAGGAAGAGGTGCAGATTGAGATTGTAATGTGTGTTTGCAGCTTAGCGCTGTTTTTGAACCTATTTTTGTTTTCGGCCCAGGAGGAGGCGCTGGAGAGGGAGAAGCAGCAGCAGGTGGTTTTGCTTCAGGAGCTGGAAGAGCAGAAGGCCAAATTGGAGGCGATGCTGATTGAGGCCCAGCAGGAGAGGGAACACCTGAAGGCTGCGGTGACCCAGGAAGTACCTATTAACCAAACAGAAGTACCTGTCCATGACCAGGAAGTCACCTCTGTCACTCCTGGTCTAGCCACTGAGGTAGGCTCTTCAGTTATATGTTCTCATTCTTAGCGTTAAAGATCTGTGCAATAATTGATGAGGACATTTTTTAAATGAAAATATAGTGCACCCAAAGGTGTTCAAAATATTTCAGTGATAACTCAGTTACCTCCACCTCTGCCTTCTTCAGCTGCTGCTTCCTCCTGCAGGTGAAGATGGCCACACCAGAAGAATAAGAGAATACCAACAGCGGCTGCTGGAACAAAACGGGTGTGTTAAAGGCTGTCACTTTCACCACAAGGGAGCCTTTTAACACCTTGGCGAGTGACTACAGATAAAAAAATAACCTCTTGGCTAATTCAGAGGGGGAGAATAGAGGGTGTTGTTTTTTGTAAAGCCTCGTGAGCCAGATTTGTGATATTGGTGTGTATGAATAAAATCAACCTGGCTTTTATTCCTTGGACCACCTTTTTCTTTTCTTTTAGAATTCACCAGAGGTCAGTGGAAGTGGCTCGCCAGCGCTTGGAGGAATACCAGCGAGCTCTGAAACTTCGTTACAACATGACCGCCACATCGTTGCTGCCCGCTGCTGTGCGTCCAGGCCTCATTCACCCACCTCTGCACAGTACTCAGTCTGTGCATCTCCCTACAGCTCCCGCAGTGCCTGCATACAGCCATGCCAAGTCTGTGGACGTTCCTACAAGAGAGTCTCACAGGTTGGCTTCACCTCCACGTCTTGCCGGCTCCAGTTTGAGGGTTGGTTTCAGGAGGCTGCAGGATGAAGTAGAATCTATTTCCAACAGTTCCAGAAACCAGAGACCAGCTTCCACTGCCTGGCTGACTGACAAAATAATGGAGAGAGTAACAGAGCACCTTCCAGAGAGAGCTAGGCCCTCCTCACTGCATTACAAACCTTTCACAACACATCACTCAACCAGCATGCCGCTGCAGCCAACCTCTGATCCCACCCAAGGCGTTAGCTTAAGCATCACACGTGAGGCGCCGCTGGTTCCCGACCATGCAGCGGTAAAACCTGGGACTCTGCCGCATGGCTTCCTGCAGACTGGGTCCCTGAGCTCCAGAGAGGAGGACATGGAGAGGCAGAGACGAGGGCTGCAGGAGGTCCGGAGACGGGTGCTGGAGCACAGGCAGGAAGTGGAGACGGAGCAGAGGCGACTAGAGGAGAGGCAGAGACAGGAAGTGGAGATGGAGCAGAGGCGACTAGAGGAGAGGCAGAGACAGGAAGTGGAGATGGAGCAGATGAGGCAGCAAAAAGAGATGCTGCAGACTCTGATTCATACTGATGCACAAGTGAGTGAGAGGACTGTTACTGCCGTGGTGTTCCTGTTACAGTGGACAAATTGTAGTTAGTTTTCACACAAAGTTAAAACGACAGTATGAAGTTATGAATCGACTGTGCTCTTTTTCAATATCGCAACATGAAAAAACAACTTTCCTGGTGTTTTGTCACCCACAGAGAGTTCCCGAGGCTGAAGTGTCTGTTTCAGAGAACATCAGTGAGACCCGCCTCAAGTTACTGGTGTCCCTGCTGAGAGCTATAGAGGAGACGAACGGAGGAACTTTATCACACCTGGAAGACCCTCAGGAGAAAGATGGGTCCCCTCAACAACCGCCATCTAACAGTGGTGGTGAGACGGGTAACTGGCACGTTACATTGCAAACAATTTCAGAATAGAAAACTACTTCTTCCACACGGCTTACACGTAAAGTTGCTATAAAACATTGCAGTTTCATTGAAATCACAGTATTTTATTTAGATCCCATCTCTCAGAGCAATGTTGTTGCGGCACCTGTCCCAACATCGGCCCCCCCCCCAGGACTCCTCCCCCCTCCGCCTCGAGCCGCAAAGCCCCCGGTAACACGGGTCAGGCTGGGCGTCATGGAGCTGATGACTGAACAACATGAGCTCAGTGCTATTCAAGAGGTGGAGACGCCAGTAAACACCAGCCAAGTGGCGGGTAAGCTCTGCCCCACAAACACATGAAGAACATAAAGCTGTGCAGAGGAATATCAGGTGATTGGATCGTTTCTTTTCTCAGTGGAGGACAGTGTGACGGTTCCTTCACACTTTGTGGACCGGGATCTGCAGGAGGAATCGGATGCGTCTGTGGCCTCTGATAGGACCCTGCAGACACCCTCCTGGTCCAGCAGTGGTCAGCAGACTGCTGAAAGACCAGCCGGCTCTGGGAGAAGCTCAAGCCATCTCATCTGGAGAGAGAGGCTGTTGATGGGGGCAGGAACACCTCCAGAATCCCCAGAGTCAGTGTCTGGTACGTGGAGGGCAGGTGATGAGTGAGATGAGGAACACGGGTGCAAGGAAAGTGGTAGTATTTGATTAGAAAATAACGATGGATATTCCGACTTGGGTGGAACATTGTTTTCCAGATTCAGTCCTGAGAATAATCTCTCCGCTTTCCTCCGACTCTGGGAGAGGAGCCGACTACTCTGGTCCTGCAGTCACAAGCTGCAGATCCCCCGCAGAGGTAACAGAATCCAGCTCAGTGTGTTCAGCTGTACATTCACTCTCGTGCGTTCTCTTCTTTGTGGCAAACCTTTGCAGCGGTTTATGTTTTTAATACCTTCTGAGGTCCATGTTGTGGACCAGTGATGAACTTTAGCCAAATCTGAGCTTTGGGACATTATCTCCCTCGGCCCATGATTATGCTTGAGAAGCTTTTTCTTTCTTGTGTGCGTATGTGTCTGTACTGTGTGTGTGTGTGTGTGTGTGTGTGTGTGCTGTATACTGAGCAGTGATGTTAAATTACTTTTACCTGAAGTGCATTTAACCACAATGTATTACATGAAGGTTTCTACACTTGAACTGAGCTCACTGTACGTGTCATTAACCACAAGTTAAAGTGTTTGACCAAAAGGTAAAAGTACGACTAACTTGTGTAAATAAGACTTCTGACTCGCTCCAGTTTCCTGAGTCTGTTATGTTTTATCTCTTCATTCGTGTCAGTCTGCATGTGGGCGTCCTGACTCGGACTGCCTCTCCTCCACCACCATCTCCACCGGCAGCTACATCACCACCGACCCTGAGCCAAACACTGGTGAGAGACAGCAGCAACGTGATGCTCTTGTTCCTGATTCTGACCATGTGGTTGATTTCTGTGCTTCGAATCTTTTGCAAATGACACATCAGAAAAGTAGCCTGAGTGCAGCTTTACAGCTCAGAAAATCTACCAGAAGTAATGAATTCTATTAGTAGTTAATGTGTCTATCCATCTTTAAGGTGACAATATGAGACTGCACAGGACTCGTACTGTATTCACACTAGACAACATGCTAGTTGTGTGTCTAACTTTTTCTTCTTCCCACATCTCCGTTAGATAAATCCCCGCCCCTGAGACGCTGTGCAGGACGAGGAGCAGACTTACTCGACGTCTCCTCTCCATGTGGTCAAAGCTTCTGTTTGAGCGACGTCTCGGCTGCAGGTCGTCCTGGCCTAACTGCAGACTTGCTGTTCAATGACAGCAGCATCCAGCGCATTATAGACCGATACACAAGGGAGCTTAACGTGTCCCTCAGCACCACTGGGAAAACCACAGGTACATGACACACTGCACACGTAGTACAAGAAGGTAGAAGTCTGAACAGCGTGTCCTCGATGGACTTCATGGTTTATTTGCCACAAACGTGATCCAGTTTAAACAGACTGGACTCGCTCGTAGATGCACATGAATGAGTTTTTATTTTTATTTTTTAATCCTTACGTCCTGTTTGTTGTTCTGCAGACAGTGAAGGCTCGTGTGTGGAGGAACGTGGCGCTTCAGTTTCTCAGCAGGCGTTGGTTCGATTCCCGGAGAGGAGACGGGAGGACGAGTCTCCCTCAGACACAGCAGGAGCACAGAGGAGGGACCAGGTCAGTGACTCCAGATTCACTACTTTAAGTTTCTCTCGATGTTAAACAGTCCAAAACAATTTACAGGCAGGTGGAAATAAATATTATTTTTTTGCTACAGGAATGGGACACCACGGTCAGTCCAGCCCTGCAGCACTTCTCAGAGGAGGACCCGTCACTGGCTGAGGAGCAGGACTCTTTCAGACCTCTGATTGGCCAGCTGACAGCCCAGTCGTCCTGTCTCGCCGCTGACCACAGGGACTCGGCCATGGAGCAACTGGTCGGTCAACCGTCGGCTCACTCGTCCATGATTGGTCAGCGACCGGGTTCGCTGGTTTCGGTGAGCTTGGATCAAGGCGGGTGGGACTCCACTCTGAGTCGGATGATCGGTCGACTCTCCCATCAGTCCAGCTCTCATTGGCTGAGCGGTGGGCAGGAATTTTACGCCGGTCAGCTGATGGGGCAGATGGCGTCGGAGCAGTCGACCACGTGGTTGGATGAAGGTCCGGAGGAGAGCCGCATGAGACCCCTGACTGGGGAGCTGGACGAGTCTGCCGGGCAGCACAGTGGAAGCTCGGGTAAAACGAGGCTCGGATACAGAAACTAACATTTCTGTGCCAGTTTACGTCCACTTTTTCAAAATCGTTTCTCATCAGCTACTCTGATGTTTGTAGGAGAAAGAACCCACGTGCATCTCGGTGTCTCAACTGAGTTCAGCGTGCCGTCGCACCCAGCGCTGCCTCCGGAGGCCTCGTCACACAGCGCTCCACATCCACGGGACCAAACCAGTGCGACGCTCCTGGGCTCAGAGAGGACTGACGGTAAATAGGAGGAGTATAATGTTGTTATCATGCATAACCTGCATATCTGTAGTTTTACTACTTATTTTTAGCCGGAGTCAGCCATCTTGTTTTTCTCACCTAGTTAGAAACTTAATTGTGCATCATCTTCCTGTTTTCCACCATTTCCAGTGTTTCCAGGCTCGGACTCATTCCACCCGCTGCTGGCTGAGGTCACACACAATGAAACAGCAGAGCCCTCCATGATCTTTCACCTGCCGCAACACAGTGTACCTAACTCACCTGAAGGACGGCCAGCCAGCGAGGAACGCAGTGTTTCATCACCTTCAGTCCAGTTTGAAACCCATGACGGTTCTTCTGAAGCGTCTCCTGAGCGCCTCCGAACAGAGGAGGCGTCCAGCTGCATGGCCGCTTCCTCTGCATTACACGACTCCTTCTCCCAGCTCATCACCTCCCAGGACCTTCCCCACGACTCTGTCCTCGTGGTGTCTCCCACCACAGCTCTGAGTCTGTCCAGTTTAACCATGCGTGACGATGCACGTACTGTGGGCGTGCCGCAGCCAGAGGGAGTGGATGCAGACAGAAGATGCATTTCTAGAAGGCATGAAGCTTCAGTGTCATTCAGAGAACTGAAGGCTGTTCCTGCCTCAGAGAACATGCTGGTACGATCATGTGTTTGTAACTGACAGCTTTGTTCACTCATGGTTTTACACCTTGTTATCCTCTTTACTTTAGTTCTAACTTGTGCACTTTTTCATCTCTCCCTGTCTCATCAGGAGGCTGCCAGTGAGAAGGGGATCCTGGAGCAGTCGGAGATAACACTGGTGAGCCTGACAGACACCACCCTGCAGGACCAAGAGGCCGCTGTCACTGATGAAGAGGGGCTTTGGGAAGACAAACTTCCAGATGGGGTGAGGGAGGATAGACCGAAAGGCCAAGAGACAGAGGTGCAAATGTCAGTCATTCAAAATCCACTAACATGTTGTTGAGCAGGTGTCTTCTGTAATCTGAACTCAGACCTTGTTTAACTTAGGGCTCAGAATGCATCGTGCTACTGGATCGAACTCCAGAGGACACGAGCCGAACTCATCCAGGTAAAATCACTCTTTACTGACTGAAATATCCTCCTTCTTCTGACTTTAAATATGGATGTTATGAGGAGCGCCAAAGGAGCAATAGTCAAACAAACTAAACGCATCTCAAATCTTTTTCAGTCTGAACATTATAACTTCTTTCTTCTACATGCAGCGATGCTCCTGGAGCTTCAGTGGGGTCCCGGCGGAGGCCTGCAGGAGGTCCACGAGCAGAAGCGCAGAGCTCTGCTCCAGAGATCATCCCGCAGGGTCGAGCAAATCAAGGCCAAAGGGGCTCGTGCCAAGATGCACCCCGAGATCCAAGCGCCATCTTCGGGAGCCCGGGAGCAGTCTAACGCTAAGGTCTCTCAACCGGTCACCTGTAAGACCAAGACCAAGTCAGAGGCTCAACACAAAACTAAGACCAAGTCAAAGGCAGCACCGTCTGAGCAGCACCAAGCTACTGACAAACCTGGCTGCATCAAGCAGAAGAAGCCCCAGCTTCCCCCTCCAGGTTTCTTCACTTTATACTGTTTTACACTTTGGTTTAACTCACTTAAAGTGCCACGAGCACGACACCACATTTGTGTAATGGGTGGAATATAAGAAGACAAACTATACAAGTCTTTAGCCTGGTTAGTTTCTCATTTAAAAACGGACCCAATATTGGTCACAATGATCTCAGCCGTTCACCTCCTTTAAATGTCTGGTCAGTTGCACTTTGCTTCGCCTGCAAACCAACATCAGTGGTTTCTGTGCATGTGAAGGCTCTTAGGACTCAGTCAGTTTAGATATTATTTCTGTAGACTGTACCACCGAGCCGCAGAGCGGTCGCATGGTGCGAGAACATATTGATGTGCAAACAGATTGAAACTGTTGGGGAGCGTGATGACACGGACTTCTGACCTCTTCTATAATAAAGGCTTGGTGGGATAGATGGTGTTAAAGGTAAAGAAATGTTTTTGTACCCAATGAATGAAAGGATGAATGTAAGAAGTTCTACCTGCTGCTCCATTTATTCACGCAGTTATTGAGGATACGACTGGATCTGTTCTGTAATACGTGTCCTGTTATGGCTGACATGAAGGTGAAACTGAAGTCAGTGCTTTTGTGAAGTCGTCGGCATCTCTAGCAGAAGTCTTGACGCTCTTTGTGTTCCCTCAGTGAGTGACTCCACCCTGAACAAGGTGTCTTTGGTGAAGACCTGCACACCGGAGGAAAGAAAACAGGATGTCGCCGCGATGCACCAGAGAACTCAGAGGTACTGGTAATAAACGTTTATCTGCACTGCAACACACCGCAGCTCTGGTGTTTTTAAATGAACATTTAAAAAGCAACTGTTAGATGTAAGACGTGGTTGCTTACATTACATCTAATGTTCCTGCAGACTGTACGAGCAGCTGGAGGAGGTGAAGCAGCAGAAGGAAATCCGGAGCAGACGGGAAACTTACGCAAAAAACCGACTGAAGGCCAAAGAGTTCCACCAGGTACAAACACAAACACGCTTTTAAAGACCATATTGTTGTTATGATTGAATCAATGTTCTCTACCCTCTTACAGAAAACCTTACAGAAGCTTCGGGCCAAGCAGACTCTGCAGTGACCGACTGAACATCGTTCTACTTTTGTAAATTTAAGTTATTTTGTAAAGTTTTATTAATAAAGCATTTTAAGTTATTTGGATCCACTGAATCATGGCACTTATTTAACCAAAAAACGACTTACTTGGACATTTTAAATTTTCTTTAATAAGAAAACATTCATTACGTCATTTACGTATTTAAGTTATTACATCAGTGAGTGAAGAAACACTGGAAGATAACAGGTCAGTTTAGATTTAGATCTGTCTTCTGTTCCTGAACTACGTTATTAATCTCCTTGGAGAAACTTATTTTTCTTTTCACTTACAAACACACATGAAATCCATAGACGTCCATTCATTACTGTGCAGTGGCGTCGGACTGATGGGCTGCCACATCACACAGCACCCTGTTGGACTGTCGGGTGCAACATCTTCATGTCTTCAACATCCCATTTCAGATTAAAGACGTTAACATGAACTAAGAGATTGATTCTAATTCCACACATTCGACTCTTGAAATCCTTTAGTATTGTATCCTGTAATCTTTAAGAAATCAAACGCGGTTCCCTTCCCACAGAGAGGCCATGCAGGAGTAAAGCTCTCTGGCTCAGGGAGGTTTAGAGTTTGGAGAAAGCGATCGTCTTTGGACTCTTCTTCTCCATGGACGCCTGAGCGGATTTCATCACATCTTGTGTCTGAAGCATGCTCATGTTCCAGGTAGCCTGGAAAAGAGCGAAGCAAAGGTAGTGTTGGAGGCTCACGAAGCAAATCCTCCATAGTTGTCATGTCTTGTTCTGGAGGGGGATGATCTTACCATGTAGTCCAGTCCCTCTGCGACACTGTGGTCTCTGGAGTAGATGAGGTTGGTTTTGGTGCCCTGCACAGCGACGGGGCTGCGACCTGCGATCTCCCCGGCCATCTCCAGAGCTCCCACCATCATGGCCTCCTTATCTGCAAACACTCGGCTGGAGGGGAGAGGTGGTGATGTGTGTAGTTGCTTAAAATTAATCTGGCGCTTTTATTTTTGGTTGAAAATCTACAGGCTTCTTAATTAAGTTCATGTTATCGATCTACGGAGGAAACGCCCGCAGTGCATAATAAGTGTGAGTCTGCAGACGACTCCTTTACCTGACCAGCCCACTGCTCTTGGCTTCATCAGCGTACATCTTCCTCGCGGTCAGAGCCAACTCATTCACCAGGCTGGAGACAGACAGAAGACATGACCCCACCCGACACGTAGCTTTAACCAGACTGAAGACATGACCCCACCCGACCCCACCCCAGAGCGTGTGGTTCATTAACACGTCCCGTTCACCTGCGGCTGCCAATGACTTTGGGGAGTCTCTGGAGAGTTCCCACGTCTGCTGCAAGTCCAACATCAACTTCCTGAAACAACAACCCAGCAGAGGGTCTGTGGATTCAATAAACTTCTTCTCTATCTCAGGTTTACCGTTTGTTCGTGCTTTAAAAATGTAACTTTATCTCTACATTCTTCAAACCTGTGTTTAAACAAATGATGAACACAACTGATAGTTTTCATTCATGTGCCTCAAAACTGCCAAAGACCAAAGTAAATGTTATCAGACCAGCCACAAATGTGAAATCTGTAAAACATATGGTTAGTTATGCCATTAGATTTAGATGGACGTGTATGTACCTTTACTTGGAACCAGGCGTCCTGGGTACACAGGCGAATGTCGCAGGCTGTGATCAGATCAACACCTGCCACAGAGCACAAAACCCACCGTGAACAAGCTTCTCTACCAGTTTAAACTACACAACCTCCTCCGACACCTTCAGTCCAAGTCTCTGCCGCGTTTTCTGAAGACGTAACAACTTCCTGTATAAAAGAGCAGCCGTCTTTTCTGTGCAAACAAACAACGTGGCTGCGGGAAACCTTATGTGGGATGACAGGTATGAAGCTGAAGCTCAGGTCATTTGTGGGACACGCGTGGGAAATGAGTTACTGCTGCGCCAAAAAGTGATTTTCAGTGAGGTGAAATATACTCAGCTTGGAGAGCAGAAGCTGCAGAAACATGACTTATATTTAGATATGATAGTCCCACGGTCACCTCGTGTTATCCTGATAGCTGTGACAGTAACTGTGGGAATCTACTCCGGTTACCAGTGAGCCAGCTACGTGACACCAGAGTTGAGCCCAAAGACACTAATCTTACTTTGTGACCTGAATGTGTGATGACGGCGCCCTACCTCCTCCGATACAGGCTCCATGGACGGCCACCACAACAGGCTTTGGACACTACAAGATGAAAACAGTGATCAGGGAGTTCACAGGAAAATACAGCCCAACATTTTCAGTGTCTGACGATGGTATGATTCCTTCAGCTCTGACCCTCTCGATGACGGAGAACGTCTCTTGGTACTTGGTGATTGTTTTTCGGATATTCCAGGAGATTCTGGCCGCGTCGTCGCCCTCTGGTTGGAGGATGTCGCTGGCCATGTCCATCAGGTCGATACCTGGAGACACAGCACAACTTTACTAGAAAGAACTTTTCTTCAAACGTCAGAGTTAAAGTTTCCTTAAAATAAAACCCTTGGCACAAAACTTAAAGATCCCCTCCGGACAACTTTTAACGTGTTTCTATCAGATATGTTCTCTTCACAAAAAAGGTTCAATTATCTTGTCTACATTGATGTCTACACCTTCTCCTTCATCAATAGTTGCACATTGGAGAGTAGTGTTTCCTGTTAGTCCTCAGGTTTCCACCCCAGACTTCTGCAGGCTGAATGCTGAACTGCGACTGGCTGCTTCCAAACTATCTGAGACGTCACAAATCACGCTCATGAAAATCAGACTTTCAAAGAGCAACTTCCCACTTTGAGCAGATGAACGTGAGAACATCTTGTGCACCGTGAAGCTCAAACATTCAGCTGTAGGAACCAGAACAACGTGGTTTTATGTATTTAAGGTTTTCTTCTGTTCTTGGTCGAATACGGAAGCAATCCCTTAAAGTAAAGACTGCTCCGCTCTGAGACCCAATGGATGCTCTTAACGATGAGCAACTGATTTTACACCATAGGTTTGTGATTTGTCCGACCACGTTTTACCGTCTATAGGCCAATTAAGGAAACTGTGGAGTTTTACTGCTGTAAAATCTTTCACTGCAGTAAACGAGGAACTGTTTTCAAGGATTCTGTGCAACATCCTTCATTAAGTCTGGCAGCTAAGGAGACATTAAGCCGTACGCATCCTACTTAAGGAGAAACGTAACGTGTTCTGTGATAGAAACAGTGTGACACCCACCAGCTGTGAAGATCTTCCCTGCTCCAGAAACCACCACCACTCTGCAGTCGGGGTCTCCTGCGATCTCATTAAAGCAGTCCACCATCTCACTGGGACAAAGAAACCCAGAAGTTCCCGTCAGTGTCGGAAAAACTACTAGAAATACTTTTACAGAAGTGGTTTACTTTTCATCATTAGCTAAATAATCATTATTTTTAAATGTTTCTTGTAACTTCAGGACAAAATGTAAAAAAAAAGTGCTTTAGGAAGAATATAAGAACAGTCGCCCACTAAGTTATTTAACGTCTTTAAAACTAATTAGACAACCTCTGAGGCATTCTTATCAATCAAAACTGGGTAAAAAAAAAAAAAATGTATTTAAATAATCACTTTTAACAACAACTTGACTGAGTAACGTTGCTCACAGAGGTCCTTTAAATAAAGACATTAACAGGTCAAAGATAAAATGTTCATCTGTTGGTTTTAAACAGATCCCTGCCTCCAGAAAGCTTTGTTCATGGCGTTGCGCTTCTCAGGACGGTGAAGCTCTACGTGTGTGACGGACTCTGCTGGGTGACTGATGGCCAGGGTGGTGTAAGGAGAGACGGGGCCCCCCGAGGATGACGTGGCCCGGACCACAGCCTGACTGGGCCGCCACAAGCCGCTGTCTGAGAGAACAGAGGCAGAAAAACACAGTGAGTTCATCCAGAACAACAAGGAGATGCTCAGAGAAACTGAAACAGTACCAAGTACAACTTCGATATAGAGTAATCTGTTAATCAATCCGACGATTCTGATGAGCAACAAAACCTTCAAGTCATTTTTAAGCCATAAATGTGAAATATTCCAACTTCTAGTTTGTCACTTTGTCACTTTGCTGCCTTTCTTTGTCTCGTGTGATGAATATCTTGGATTTCTTTGGGGTTTGGACTGTTGATCTGGAAAAACAAGCAGCTGAATGACATCACCTTGGGCTTTTGGAAGTTGTGCTGTGCATTTTCACTATTTCCTGACACTCAACTACTAATCAATATAAGAAAAAAAATTTGTTTCCACCCAAGAGTAATAAATTAGACATTTGAGCCCAACAGATCAGCTCTACAATACAATCTGACATGAAATAAAACTGGTGACCTTTCACTGGTGACCTTTCACCTACATAGTGCTTCAAAGGTTCTGTTGACCTCAGTTACACACACATTACAATACATATTCATCTACAAACTAGTAGCTAATCGATATATTTTAAAAGCATGTGTATAGTTACCATCAGCTGCACTGTGAAGTTTTATAACACGCTTCTTAATAACACAACAAACTATTAACCAACACACAAACAATGGACACTTACATTTCATGACCGCTGACCGGACAATAAACGACAGCATCGTCCGTGAACGAGTCAGACTCGCGATTATTTATTGATCACCAGAGATAATTAATTCGCTTCACCTGCTCACTCGTGTCTCTGTAACTGTGTGTTGTTATCTAGCGTTAGCCTGTACCTACACTGACGCTAGCTAATGCTAACTAGTTATTAACAACTGTTTCACCAAAAGTGGTTGGTGATACAGTTATCTGGTTGCCCAGCAACACGCGGAAAAACAGCACAGCCGCATATACCAAACGGCAAGATGCAAAGTGCAGCCAGTCAAATGTAAAAGTTTGTAATAAGAATTAAAGATTCATTAAGTTAGCTTAGCTCAAGCTCCTCCTGCTGTGTGTGTGTGTGTGTGTGTGTCTGACACCACGCCCACTTGGAACCGACGCTACGGTGGCTGAGGAGGACAAATAGCGATATAGCAATAAATCAAAATTTTATTAAACTGGCTTTTTTTAAAAAGCTACTTTTAAACCGAAATTATCAGAATAAACTTATATGTATATGTGTGTTTCAGAAACAACTATATTTGACTTTTTAATTATTAATATATCTAATACATTACAATTAACAAGTAAGAAGAAAATATAAGGAAAGATAAAGCAAGTCCTCCAAGTCAAGAAGCACGAACAGACAAACTCACAACAAAAATGTTAAAATAAATAAATATAAATAATAAAATAAAATAAAATCTGAACAAAGTGGCTGTAATTTATATGAAAGATCTGTACCGTTTTGTGCAGAGATGTGCAACATATGTACCAGGGAATGTGCAAACGATCATTCTCTTTTATTTGCAGTAAAGCCCGTCAAACAGCTTACAGCCCTTTTCTCGTTGCGTTAGTACATTAATGATGATTGTGGCAGCCTCCGGGCATAATTTAGGTTGTTGTTCTGCTTCAAAACGTTTAAAAACTCTTTTGTCGTGCAGGTGGATAAAACCCAGTCTATTGAGTCCACAGTAATTGAGCTAATGTTGCGGCTGTCGAGTCTTTTTTATTAATTCTTAATTCTTATTTTATCTATTTTTGTAGACACAGAAGGGATCAATAATATACTCACTGTGATCGTTAGAATTAGTTTGTTTTACATTGGCTGAATACCAAAAAAATCTCTGGCGTACACACTGCAATGCATTGTGGGAAGAAGAAAATGAGGAAAAAGTGTCCCGTTTCAGGCGCATTTACGTAAAATCGATCTTAAAGTCTGCTTAAAGCGCGTGATAATCCCTTGGTTCCGTGCTGATCACAGCGTGTGTTCACGTGTGTGCACCGTCAGTCAGCACGGTGTGTCTGTGAATCACCACCCCGTCCCCGACGTGTACAACTCATACTTACCTGGCAGGGGAGATACCATGATCAAGAAGGTGGTTCACCCAGGGCGAGGCTTAACCATTGCACTCTCGGTTGAGCTGACCTCTGCGA
>JAVQJL010068384.1:0-11024 GCA_036024295.1 Nannoperca obscura
CCCCCCCCCCCCCCCCCCCCCCCCCCCCCCCCCCCCCCCCCCCCCCCCCCCCCCCCCCCCCCCCCCCCCCCCCCCCCCCCCCCCCCCCCCCCCCCCCCCCCCCCCCGCCCCCCCCCCCCCGAACATACAGGAGTACAGTTCTACAGAGAGATGTAAAGTAATAGTTGTGCTAATGTTATTGGTGTTAAAATGAATAAAAGCAGTTTAATAATAGCAATACTAATAATGAGAGCAGGAACAATAATAGCAGAAACACAGGGGCAGCAGGTGCAACCACACATCCAGACTCTACAGTGCCGGAGGCAGAAACTAGGCGAAGAAGGTGAATTAGTAACAAGCATTAATGAGATATCAATGTGTACAAATGCAGAGGGAGAGGAAGAGAGAGGAGCTCAGTGCATCATGGGTAGTCTCCTGGCAGCATAGGCCTATAGCAGCATAACCAAGGGGGGGCTTCCTTGAACATTAATGACTGGTACTTGTGCCTTTGCTGCACTAACTGAACCGTGCACTGTTCTGACACTAGATGGTAGTCACTGCTTACACTTGGCCTGTGGTGGACAGCTTTCTGTCCCCTGAACCAAACTACTCTGCCTGAAGCAGTGTTTACATTTAGTAAAAGGCTCAATGCAATGCTTATTTGCACTACTTTGTGAGTTGCAACTTTAGACTGGATAACACAAGATTTTTAGCAAATGCTTTGTAGCTTCCAGTACAATATTTTTCACCTAAAGGAACATGGACATTGTTTCAGATTGGGGAACATGCTATGTTTAGGCCCTGCCTGCCATGAAAAAGCCCAATAAAAGTAATTAATAATCAAAAATACAAAGGCAACTATTGTTTATAAAAAGCCGTGGACATTTTCATGTTTAATTTTTGAACCTATTGAATCATAGTGGATAGCTTATGGATCACATTCCCACATCCAACTCTAAATCTGAGGGCCAACATATATATTGTCAAGAAAATGTTGTCAGCTTTTACATAAAGTACCATGCTGTTGGGTTTGCATGTTTTAGCCTATTATCAACAGAATCCAACAGCTGACCTTCGGGTGCAAGATCTTCTGAAAATCAGGCAATAAGCAAACATGGAAATTATGACTAAAATATAGTGTTGCAATCGATGTATCCTCCAAATAAGTGCTGTGTGTATACCACAGCCTGATATATCATCTTCCTCTGCACTAAAACACACACACTCCTGCTGCCCAAAATACTCACAAGTACACCAATTGTGGGTTCATCCACCGCTGAAAATAGTCCCCAATTAATGCATCATTAATTGGATGCTCTAGATTTTAGTTTGATAAAAACTAGTGATGGGCGGATGACGCCTTGTGCTTAAGCTTTGGGGCTTTCTTTCTACTTGTGCTGAAAAATATTTGAAGCTTTGGGGCTTCAAACTCAGCAAACACAGCAACATCTGGTGGCTTGTAAATCTTATAGCAGCTTCACATGAGTGAAACAGCTTCGGAGCTCTGGTATCAACTGCCCATTTCCAATACAAAACTACAGTGAGCATCTGTTTTAGACTGAGCCTGTTTCCAATATGAAACTATATTTAATTTGTGAGGCCTTTTTAAAAAGATTTAAATCTTCATTAAGAATCACTGGGCTTGGAGCTGAATGTCACAGGCCGTACTAACAGAGTAGTTGAGAGACTTGCTAACACAATCTCTATTTTCTTATTAAAAAAAAAACTGGACTTATGCTTTTTAAAAAGGTTGCTGTTCAACAGCTGACTCTCAAGCCAGTCAGAGCATTAACTGGAAGAGTTTTCATACTTTATTTCAAGTGCATGAATACTTGATAACATAACTTTGACAGTAAAGGCGACTCACTATCACAAGTGTCACGTCTCTTCAAGTCCATTTTCATAACCTGCTGAAATGTAGTAAAAACTATAGCTGTCTGGAAGGTGGAGTTCTAAAACATTATGGTGTCTCTAATGGCAGCTGCTGTTGACACGTGCTTGTCTTGCTGATGTCTTGTGTAGGTCCAGGAAGTGGAGGCTGCCTTCACTGCCTCCAGGTCTCCATCCTCTCCATCCAGCTGATAGTTTGTGCACATGACTGAACCTGTTGAGTGTCTGCGCGCGTGTGTGTACATTTACTCTAGTTCTATGTCAGTGTTTTGCTTTAAGGTACTGTATGTGAGTGTGTGTGTGTGTGTGTGTGTGTGTGTGTGTGTGTGTGTGTGTCATTCCCTCCCAGCCCATCATGTCCCTGTATCCCCTGACGCTCCAGCTGAGTCCACCGGTGTGTCTTCACCTCCTCTGCCTGCTGCTCCTCACTGGCTGCTCCTCCACAGTAGCTAAAAAGGAGCCACTTTTAGTCGAGCCCCTAACACAGCCCAACACAACACAAGCCAACTGCTCCACTGCATGTGAGTATGAGCCAGGATTCATTCATAAGGACTATGACTTTTAGCCTGGGAAACAGACGAATAAAAATGAAAAAGAGATGCCTTTACAAATATATAAATAAACATAAAAGTATATTGCTGGGAAACTAAGATACAAAATGTTAGCTTGTCCAAATTGAGCTACCTTTAGCTATGTTTACCCCAGCAAGTTTAATACCATGCAGCCTCACTTATTGAGACAGACGGACAGAACCATGACCCACCCTATACTATGATCTAGATCACAGTGCCTATACTATGATTACCTAAGGCTCAAAACCAGTGCATCAGGTAGCTTTGGTCTGGCAGAACTGCTATCTGGCCCAAAACCATGAATACAGATTGATAAAGATCGATCCTGACGAAATCCAGACAGAGTGACCATAGTCTAGTCATAGAGAGAGGACGACACAAGAAGTCCTGGCTACCAAGAGAGGAAATAGTCTGTGGTCACTGCACAACAGGTGAGGCGGAGACAGAGATGCACTTAAAATGTGCATGTGAATCTAATCAGAAATGTGGAGACTGAAGGGTAAGGTGAAAAGACAGCAGGTGTTTTAAGTTTGGATTTAAAGGCCTCAGCTGAGTCAGACTGTCTGATGTTACCAGGAAGGTTATTCCAGAGGAAGGGGGCATATTGTGTTGAGTATATTTTTCATTTCATTGTTTTTTAAAAGTTTTTGCACGGCATTGTTGCAGATTGCAAAACACACTTTTTTTTTTCATCAATTTCAGAAATGTTTAACTGTGTGTCAATGAAACACGTCTAAATTCTTAAAGCGGCTATAATCAGTGTTTCTTTTGTCCCATCTATGTGTCTGTTAGATAGACTTTAGTTATGTTATTCAGATTGAACATGTTGAATAATTTATTATTGTAGGTTTGAGCCATTAATTTCATGTTTTGTTCCCCAGGTGATGATGTCCGTGGCAGTGCAGCAGTTACGGATTTAAAGATCCCACTCAACCAGTCTGCAGGAAAAAAGCATTCAACCATAACCTCACCCTCCAATCAACAGCCAGTATTGTCAACACCGGAGACCACGCAGGCTGCTAATAATGGATCCATTACCAGTACTGGTACTATCACATCCACAACTACAGAGCCTGTTCTACAACCTACAACACCAACAACATCTAAAACACCAACATCTACAGCAACAACACCACCACCAACGTCTACAGCAACAACACCACCACCAACGTCCACAGTAACTACCACTACAACACAAACACCTACACCAACACCGATGTCTACAGCAACAACTGCAACAACACTGTCTACCAACACAACGCTGACGTTTACAACAACCAAAACAATCCCAACATCTGCAGCAACCACCACACTTACAAGAGGTAACACAAGTGTTACCACAGTTCTAAAGATGTCACCCTCACCATCAGCTGCCATTCCACAACCAACTGCTCCAAGTACTGGGATCTCACCAATTCAGTCCACCTCTTTATCCACAGGGCCTGCAACCATGACTGATACCAGTACCATTGTTCCCGCCAATTCCAATGAGCTGGTTGTCTCAGGAACAAGGGTTGCCATGGTAGAAGTAGCAGGGGCTGCTCTGACCAGGCAGCTGGTGGATACAGCATCTTTACTGGCCGTCCTGCTCTTCGGCCTTCTCTTCTTCTTGGTCACGGTGGCTGTGTTCGTCACACAGGCCTACGAGAGCTACAGGAGGAAGGACTACACCCAGGTGGACTACCTGATCAACGGCATGTACTCAGACTCTGGAGTGTGAGGGGGGAAGAGGCGAAGCACAACTCGCAAGGTTGTTTTTGCTCTTGGAGTAAGCAACTGTAGAATGGAAGGTCATTTGCATGGTATCACGGTGGTACTGTGAATTCACAGGGTGATCCAGAGAGATGTAGGAGTGGACTAAACTGACCAACAGCAATCACTAATGTGTTCTTATCATCACTGTTCCACTTAATGCTTTCTTCTTTCCTGCTTCTCTTTCTTTGATTGTTTGAATGTGAAGAGTTTGGCTAGTCCCATTTTTGACAAATGTGGACCAACTTAAATAGTGTTTACTTGGATGTAACTCTATGAGTACATGCATAGCTCTTTGGTATTGGCCCGTGACAGAATCTCGTCCACATTGCTGGTCAGCCCAGTTGTAGTTGTGCTTCCAGGATGCTTCCAAGGTGATGAACAGATGCCCTTGTCAGTTGAGGTTTAATTTCCAGGGGAGCCATTTTGTTATGTCTGAAGAAAGACATGTATTTTTTTGCTTTAGTTTTTCTAATAATATTCTCTGGCTGAAGAATTTCATTGTCATTGTTTGAGTTGTCCCTTTTCAAATGAATATAGTCACATAGAAATCTAATTATCACTGTCCGTTTTTCAAAACAGGTTAAAATGAATTTGAACTAATGTGCAAGTTCATTCGTACGCAACCCATGTAGCACGATGCATTTCTCCCATGTTTGAATGAATCCTCAAATGTCTAACAAAAAGTGACCAAAGCATATTTGTGAATATTATGTCCAAGATGTGAATTTGTTAGTTAACCTAGGTCCTAATGTTCAGTTAGATGACTGACTAACAAGGAACAGATCTTTTATTAGCACGTCTAAAATACATCTCATTGGAACTGAATCAAGAGGTGTATCATGACATTCCCACATATGTGAGGAAAAGGCACACTGTAGGGGTGCACGATAATTCGATATCATTATCATCAACTTTACAGTCAATGATCGTATTGTTAGTTTTTCAAAATGTTTTTGTTCAAATGATCATTTTTAGGAAATCTTTATTTAAAAACTACCAAACAGTTAAGTTAACACTTAAGACTTTTACTTGCACATTTGAATAATCTTGTCTGATGCAGTGCTTAATAGTACAGCACAGTTGATTGAAGTGACCATCAATTCAATCATAGGAGCCATATGAGAGAATATCCTCATTAATACTGTGATATTGATTTCTTCTGTATCGCCCAGCCACAGATCCATTGTAGATATTTTGAAAGTCACCACATAGTTCAGTTAATTCTGTGGAAAAAGTAAAAAACTATCAACATTTGGGACACATAAGGATAATTCTGATTTATTATACTTTTGTACTTTTGGCCTTCAAAATGTATCTGAAAAAGTAACATTGCCGTTACCGAGTTAAAAGCTGAGGACTGGGAACATGACTTTACCATTAAAGATGAACATCTTGCTTTTGCCGACCCTCCGGTGGTTTAACTTCTGACCCTGCTGCGGTGATGTAGAAGTGTACTCCAAGGTGTCACCACTGGCACAACCTCACCTACTTCCATCCAGGTGCATGGAGAAGGAAAAAGGTTACCAGCAACACTTTTAGTATAAAGAACAACTTCAGTGTGAGACCAACCCCTTTTGGCTTGAAACTGTTGGGTTTTTTTTTTTTACAACCTGTCTGTCTGAGTGCATATCCTTTGGTGAATAAAGTGTTAATGAAACTGATAGAAAAGATGACCAAAACTACAAAAATAAGATGCAAGTTGTAATACATACATTACAGATGAATAGTCCTTCAAATACAGTTGTCCAATGAGTAGCAGTAGTGTGCCATGAAAAATATCAGACCTGAGTGACTTTACAGCATGGCGAGTTGGTTTTGAACTCGTCTATACTTCAATCAAAAGCAAATAACCATGTGGAAAAACATCCCATGATTCCACGGAAGTATAAAAGGAAAATATTAGAATTTTACACAGATTCTCTGGCCAGCTGATTACAGTGGAAGATGTGTTTCCATCCCCAAATGTGGCCTGGTGCATCAGGGTGAAAGCATATACAGTGTGGTGTCTGGTTTAGTCAGTAGGCTTTGGTCAAGTCATTAAGTCAATGATTTTTTCATCATCTGATAGTGATGATAATTTTATTTCACATGCAAGTTCAAGATATTCTGTATCCAATCCTGTGTCCAATCTTCCTGTGTGAGCAGTCCAAAGCGTTTACACACAGTGATTAATATGAAAATGATAATAGCCATCTGTCTCAAGACCCCAGTGTTAAACGTGATTAAAAGATTAATTCCGCACTAGAAAGCTAGTCAACAGATAGTCTTGAAAAGTTTTGGGAAAAGCTAGTACAATGTTCGAAACCAGGTTTCACCCACTATGTAGCTTGGAGGACCTAGCAATTGGTCCATAAATAGCTCTAATGATACTACTGACACCACAGGCAGTGTCACTTAGCATCTGACTAGCTTAGCTGCAATTAAACCTCAGATACAGTGACCCCTAGTGGCATTTAGGTGTTCTACAGATCACAGGAACCAGGTTTCAGTTAAACAGAAAAAAAGAAGAAATGGGCTTTGGTTTTTAGATCGCTGACCATGAACCACAATGTCCCCCTATTGAAGTATATTAGTTGCAAGTCGCTGCCCATTTTTCTCTCATGTCTCTCCTGTCAACAGTCTATTAAAGGCATGAACGAAACCAGGTTTCAGCCGGCTTTTGAGGTCACATTAGGTTAAGCGACCACATACCACATTTGTTCTAGTCAACACAGGTTTTAAAAAACATCTTTCCCCCGCTTCTAGTCTGTGTGCTAAGCTAGGCTAAACACATCCTGGGCCTGTCCCTTACTGGAGATTTCTGTACGATGTCAGATGAAACAGATTTTCTCATCTAATTGTGATTAACAGCAAAAATTACTATTTCCCAAATGCCATAGTTTCTTTAAGATTTAATTTCAGTCTTGGATTTCCCTTTCCTTCCATTCAATTTGCTTTCACTGATGCCGATGACATTTCAGCTGTTTTGCAGTGTTTCATTTTTTGCACACATGTCCTGCAGTTAATCATGGGAACGGGGCCATACTAGATGGCCTGTCAATATATTTAATATTTTTGTTTACGTGGATGTATTTTTGAACACTCAGCTATTTTTAATATCCTGGATTCTGTATTAATACATGGTTTATTCCTGTTCATGACCAACTTGTGGCTTACATTTAGTCCATAATTCCTAAACAGATTCTTTATGTAGCTTAATGTGTACCTCACTGAACACAAAAACTCATGTTGATGTTTAATATTTCACTGATGGACATGAATCTTAAGACATTCAGCCACTTATCTTTACTACATTTTGGAGACACATCATTCCTGGAAACATTGCATTCATTCTTTCTGAAATATGACTTCCATGTAATTATTTTGCAACTGAGTTTCCTGTATTTCCTTCCATTATTATGCTATTATTGTATTAGAATTATGGGATTTCTAATAATGAGTTAAATGTCCTAATACCTTTTTTGTAATTATGAGAGAAATGCTGTAGCTCATAAGATGGATAATAATTATGAGTCACAATTCAGAGCTATGGGAGTTGTAAATGTGAATGCACAGATAACTCTTGTCTAAACGGTTTAATTACATTTCACATTTCACAAAGTGTTGACCACATACTCAGCATGTGTCCCATCTGTTACAGTTTTGAATAATATATGATAATATATGATTATGCACATGATTATAACAGTTTTTTCTGCAGTCCTCGTGCAGAATTTTTCTCAAAGGTATTGTGATGAGACAAATGCCAGAAACCCATGCTACAGACTGAACTGCTGTTGCCTTTTCTCTTTTCTTGACCACTTTGTATTGTTTTTTTTTTTTCTTCTGAGGGGTTTGTGGTTGATTGATAATTACCAAATAATCACTGAAGCACATTACTGTATGATAAAGCCAAGGGAAACATAAAGCCATTATCAATATGTGACTAATTGAAAGGACGACGTGACGCGTACTGACATGACACAGGGATTTCTGGGTGGATCTGAAATCTGAAAGATGTTTTCAATAAGCAATGTTGGTGTTATTGTGTATTTCAGCAGTATATAAAATGCATTAGGTTTTAATTAATAGGGATGACCCTAATCTTTTCTGTATTGGACCTGCCAATTTGGTGTTAATGTTCCATATCATTAATGTTGATATCATGCCATACCTGATTTTCTGTTACCTCTAGAGTCTTTTTTCTGTTGTTTTGTCTGTCATGAAGATTTTATGTTTATCCCGTTACTTAAAGAAAATTAGATTTTTATCCCGTTATCTCAGGAACAAAGTATTTATCTTGATTTCTCGAGAAAGCAACCTTTTGTTCTCACATGAACATTTTACATGTATTCCTTGAAAATCTTTATCCCATTTCAGAGAAGGGGATCTTTTTTTCAGTTATCTTGGAAAAAACTTTTTTTTCAATCTATTCTGAGAAAATTAGATACTTGCATTATCTTCAGAAAAGGACATTTTGTTTTTTAAATAACAAAATAACTTACTCATTGCTATGAAATACACATAGTTATCCTGAGATCATTAACTAATGCTGAGCAAAACATAAAAAGAATTACACCCATGAATGGAAGCTGGGAGCAGCCATGATTGCAGTTATCTTGAGATTATTACCTAATGTTAAAACTAAAAATCTCAAGATAACGGGATTTTAAAAATTACTGGGACCATGGCTGCTCCTGGCTTCCATACATGGTGTAATTCTTTTTTATGTTATCTCGACAATATCAGCATGAGAAAATTTGTTTTCTTGCCATCACAAAATAATTCTGTGATTTCAGCGTAACCCAAACCATCTTTAAGTCATTAGATAAAAACATTCAAGATTCAGACATAAGGTAATTGCTACCTTATGTCTGGTATTTAGAGGCGATTACCATAGACTCTCATGCATTGATTAGTCATGATCACGAGAAAACCATTTGGATTATCCTAACATCACAAAAAATGATTTAACAATCACTGAAAATCGAAGGCTTCTCTGTCTTTCTGTCAGATTGACTTGACATACACAGAGGAAACCGTTCTTCTAACAACTAGAAAGTAGGGTATACTGTATCAAGTTGTCCTGGATCGTGTCACTGTGTCCATTACATGAGTGGAGCATTTTCAAGATATGATGATTTTCTAATTCATAGTTTCTAATTGTTCATGGTCCTGGAAACCACACTGGTTGATAATGTTCCAGGTGGATTTGTGTTTGCAGTGACAGATGTGCAGAATGTCAAGAAATGACACCTGCCGTGTGCCAACCCAACATTGTATAAATGCACTTTGAAAAGATATTTTTACTTGCAGAGAATGAATAATAAAGAAATAACTTGTTGATCTCGTGGGTGTTTGACTCAATAACTGTGCAGTTACAGTGTAATACCATCATTCCACATAAAGAGAGCACTCACTGATCAAGCTACGGTTCAGTTAGTGCTCTAGTCCCTCAGAGCCAGCAGCACATCAATCTGTACATCAGCTCCACCATTCTAAAGGATGCAGAACAAATTGGGCTTGGCTTCGGTACCGCATATTTGTAAAATAGTTAAATGATTTTATTGGTGTGGTTTTCTAAGATGTTCATGTTAATCAGATGGCAAAACGCACATTCACGTGTGTTAAACAGTGGCTTGTTCAGGTTTGGCAGGAGAGAGGAGTGTTTTGGTTGTGGAACGCCATTTCCTTTCAAGTTTTAGAGTTTTAAACTACTGGATTGTTATTACGGATGCATTCATATGTAAGCAGCATTTGCATCTTGTAGCTTGGTAAGCTGGAGCTAATTTTACCTACTTTAAAATCTTAAGCTCAAGAGTAAGTAGTATAGCATAGTAACAAGTACAATATTTATAACAATTACTTAAAAGTACCTTAAAAAAAATCAAAACATTTGCAAACTCTTGCAAAACTTGAAAGGGAATGGCGTTTCACCAAACTGGAAGCATCACGTTTAGCCTGGCAAGATAGTCTTAAAATCTATAGGAAGGCCCTCTGTAAAGCCAGAGCAGCTACTACTCATCATTAATAGAGGAAAATAAGAACAATCCCAGGTTTCTGTTCAGCACTGTAGCCCGGCTGACAGACAGTCACAGCTCTGTTGAGCCATATATTCCTATAGATCTCAGTAGCAACGACTTCATGAGCTTCTTTAATGATCAAATTCTAATTATTAGAGACAAAATTCAGCACCTCCTGCCCTCAGCTGGTACTGACTTATCTTCAAACACAGGGATCTTAAAAACTGCTGTAAAACCAGATATACATTTAGACTTCATTTAGCCATCAACATGTCTGTTAGACCCTGTCCCAACTAGGCTGCTTAAAGAAGTTGTACCCTTATTTAACACTTTAGTGTTTCGGAGTTGTTCGGGGCCAAGTACAACAACTTCAGTTTAACAGAGTTTAATATCAGAAAATTGCAGGTCATCCAGTTTTTTATGTCCTTGAGGCATGCTTAAAGTTTAGCTAATTGATTGGTTTTGTCTGGCTTGATCGATAAATATAATTAGGTATCATCTGCATAACAATGAAAATGTATGGAGTGCTTCCTAATAATATTGCCTAAATCAGAATCAGAATCAAAATCAGAAATACTTTATTAATCCCAGAAGGGAAATTGCTTTTTGATACAGTTACACTGCTCAATAAAGTTATTGAAAAAATAATAATAAACAGTCGAAAATAGAGGGTGTAGAGGTGTAGAGGGAGGGTCCGAATATGTTTGGACCAGGGGCCGGAGCTGCTCCAGGACGAGTCTTTCCAGGGCCTTCGTGATGTGGGAGGTCAGTGCCACAGGTCTGTAGTCCTTGGCTCCACTGGGGCGTGGAGTCTTGGAACAGGAAC
>JAVQJL010068386.1:0-95197 GCA_036024295.1 Nannoperca obscura
CCTGCTTCTTTTAAGAAAGAAATTTACATTGTTGCAGCAAAAGTGTACAGTGCAGAAAAGAGAAAAATAAAATAATAGTAAAAACAGTAAATAAGAAATGACGTGAAAAAGGTTGGGGGATGCAGGAGTCGAATACGGTACCTCTCGCATGGCAAACAGGGGCTTAACCAGTTGAGCTAATTCCCAGTTGCAAGTGACTGAGACCAACTAGGTATATATCCTTATAATAGGCAAGGGTTTTCTCGTAATGTGTTGTGTTTTTGTTAATGTGTTGTGTTTTCTGTCAATGTGTTGTGTTTTTATCAATGTGTTGTGTTTTCTCTTAATATCTTGTGTTTTTCTTAATGTAATGTGTTTTCTGTTAATGTGTTGTGTTTTGGTCAATGTGTTGTGTTTTCCGATTTGCGTTTGGGGTCTGCACTTCAGGGCCACCATAATATCACTGTATAAAATAGTTGCATATCAAATTTAAACTAAATATGACTACTGATGTATTGGATAGTAATTTATTGCATGAAGATGAAATTAACTTTGTTTTTATTATGTTATCAAATTAACTACTTATATAGTTTACAGTGTATTCGGAGGCAAAGTTTAATACACTGTGGAAGTTAAGAGCTTAGCATACTGAGGTTGTGTGTGTGTGTGTGTGTGTGTATGTATGCGCACCATTTGCTCAATTTACTCACAACAGCTGCAGTACAACTTTAGGATTTTAATTTGGATGAAATGTTTGTGGCTTGGTATAGCATACCATGAATCAAATGTTTTCACCAGTGCCTTAACACCCTCTCTCTCTCCACAGTTCGATGTCTTTACATAGATGTACAATCATGGTGTGTGTTCTTCCACCACCAGCTTTCCTTGTCATAAGGTCAGTGAATCAGGCAATGAGGTCTGCATTGTAGTTTGTTTGTTTTTTATTTTACTATTTGTATGTGTGTGTGTGTGTGTGTGTGTGTGTGTGTGTGTGTGTGTGTGTGTGTGCACTTAATGTGATGTAACAAATAAATGCAATCTTTAATGTAAATAAAGATTAACAGGCCACATCTATATCATGGCCCAGACCTCACAGACCAGACAGAGTTAATCAACCTCATTAAAATCTATTTGTGTGTCTAAACATGTAGGACTCAGAGCTGCTGTTGAAAAAAGTAACAATATGTAATGTTTCCTGCACTTTAAGTCAGTTCACTCGCCATCTCATGTTAAAAACAAATTTTTCTCCTGTGATTACGATGCTCCACGTGATTAGATATGACTGCGAGTCCCCTTGGATCTGACGTCGAGACATATTGGCACACAGATCCTAGACTCAGGGCAATACAACAGGATCCTAGCTAGCTATTAGCCTAAATATAATTTGGACACAGCCCTTACTAAGGTCCCGGGTTGGGTCTCAGTTACTAGGACCAGAATGGACCCGTGAAGACTTATAGCGTGACCTAGTGCTCACACTTCTGTAAATAACTGTTGGTAGGGCCGGTGAAATTATCATCCAGTAGTACCATCAGTATCAGTAAGTTTATAAGGAAGTGTCAGTTACTCCAAGTTCTGAAAATGTAATGGCTCTATATGTGCTTGTGTAAAGCAGTGCAGACACTCACCAAACTGTATCCTGGTGCGGACTGCTCCTACAGGGACGTTATAGATTTTCTCCAGGTAGTTCTTTACGTCACACTTGGTCATTCTGTCCAGACATGTCCAGAAAAGACAGAGAAGAGAAAAACACACAAATAAGGGGGGAGAAAGTGAAACAGGAGAACAGGGTTATGCAAGACATCCTGCAACAGAGTTTGCATGGGATAAGGAGTGGTTTGAATGTGTGTGTGAGACTGAAGGGAGTGAGGAAAGATGTCTGAGGTTGCTGTCCAGCACTTGCAAGGTTACATGCTGGGATCATTGTCCATCAAATACCACCTTCACTTAATTGACACTGACATAGAAATGATACAGCCCATTCCACACTGCATTCCCACAAACGCTGTTATATTACCTGCTGTAACGGACAGGCCACTCTCCTATAAACCCTTATTTCTCTGGACCATGAAGTGGAGAGAGGAGAAATGTGAGTGTCAGTGTTCATCCAATTAGCTGTCTGCATGTATTGATCGCACCCAGTGAAACCCTACACAGGAAGTGGGCCTGGCATCAGCGGATCCGGTGGACCAGCCCAGCTAAAGCTAGCCCACTGGGCAGCATTTGGAACATATTGCTCCGACCAGAGGAAGAAAGGCTTTTAACTGCTAATCAATTTAGCCAATTGGATTAGCCTGGTAGAGAGCGCTTCCCAAATGCGTCTGACAAAGTGCTTAATAGCGATGCTGTGGTCTGACATGAGTGCCTCGGATATGGCATCTTCTACCACCTCATATGTTTCTTTGAATAGAACAGGATAATGTAACATTCCATATTTTTCAGAGTAAACAGCACAATACCTTGAGCTCAAAAATATTAGGTGAGGCAAACATTTGCATGAGAAAATCCCATCTGTGAACACAAAGACTCTTTGTACCTAACAATGATGTAATATATTTTTCCATGCTGCACAAACAATTGCCTTTTCCTCTATAATACACTACATTTTGGCAAAGCTGACACTGATGTAGACCTAGAACACTTCCATTTCACCTGCTAAGTTCTGTTTATCGAGAGAGGCAAGCTTACATTTACGATACTTGAGTAACTCTTTCCACATTTGATTCCAACTTTATAGAAAGCAGGATGGTTTGATGTGGTGACTCTTGAGTATGATACGTTTTTTCTACCAAACACAACTGCAGGCAGCTCTTTGGGAGATGAAAGAACTAAGCACTCACTGAGCTCTCTGTCTCAAAGCCAGTACTGGTCTAGGACCACTGGGGGTGTTAGGGTGGAGGAGTTTCTGCATCACTGTGTGAAGAAAGGTGTAAACAAACTTGTTAAGGCATCTTTAGGCCTATTTGTCTCCCTTCACCGAGTCCAGAGGGGAAGAGTGTTTCATAAGATGTGGCATATAGGTGATTTTATTTCTGCTCCATTTGCACCCACCTCCCCCCATAACCCCTGTTTCACAGTGTGTGTGCCAGAGGGCAGTGAAGCAGAGCTGAGTGATTGGGGGTACTTGAGATCAAGAGAGGAAAAAGAGAGAGAGAGAGATTGCACTGAGAGACGGGTTTTCCTAGAAAGCAGGGGCAGGAAACTGGAGGAGAGGAAAGTGGCTGGGGGACATGGAGTCTCCTCTGGATCATTAGCAGGGAATACTGATCCTGATTAATGAGGAGAACATTTCTCCATTTAAATCCTTCTGCTTTTACCACTCCAATTATCCAGCCACCACAAATACAGAGACAACATATGTGAAGCATGCGCAAGCACAGTCATGTCTGTTACTCTGCACAAGATGCTTATGAATGTAAAAATGTGCTAAATAAACAGGTATTAGTTGTGGCTGAAAAAGCCAATAAAAAAGGACAAAAAGTGAAACAAACAATGAAAAAATTAAAATCGAGAACACACATCCCATAAAGTCAATACATGACTCCCACTTCAGCTACAAACTGGAATCAAGTCTGAGATAAAGCCTTGGGCTGAAAGCTGAGGAGAAAATGTCAAGTTAAGCGTGCACATAAACAAGGCTAAACTTAGACAAAGGGCGTGGTGTCTCCAATAGTGAAGCAGGCAGCATCTGATCATCATCCCAGTATAAACACTCATCTGACTCCACAAGCTAACCTTTCACACTTCTGCCTCACAGGAAAAGTGAAAACCTGTCTTCAGCAACTGCCAAGGCTAAAGGCATCGTTCCTCAGCAACTGGTATATATTTATATTTATACAAAGATTCCTCACCCAAGACGATGAAAGAACTCCAAACACAATACCTAGAAGGGCATCAGATGACGCAGACGATGGATTAGGTTCAATTATGGTCTGTTGTTGCTGAGCAGGTTTAAAAACAGGCACACTGGCATCTTTGTCAGAAAACAATTAAAAAAGATATATTGTTCTACATTGTTTAAAGGGAGGTGTGACCTAAATCTGATATCAAGTGGTGCTAAAATAAACTGGTCTCTGAAGGCATGCAGGCACGGATGAAAAAACCGCTGTGACATAGTTGTTTGTGTGTGACAACATATACACACACACACACACACAATACCTCCATCAACTGCTCTCAAATATAATTCCACCTCTGCAATTAATCTACATGCTCCTGGATACTAAAGTACCATCACTGAATTGATACTACGGCTAACTCACACTGAGCCAAGGAGACTGTGAGTATCAGTCCCAGCAATTTAGGGCGGTCCATTTACACCTGTGCCCCGAAAGCATATGAGAGAAGTAGGTGAAAGGGCACAGTTCGAAAAGTGCAAGACAGGAAAGAGGCAGCTTTGACAGTGTGACAATAAGGATAGTGAATGTATACTGCAGACTTGGAAACTCACAAGAGGTAAAAAAAGGTGACGTGTTTTTAAACCGAACCCCTGTAGGGGGGTCTGGGAGCATCCTCCCCCATAAGATTGCTTTGGGGATTTTAACATGTAAATGAAGCATTCTGCTGCACTCACAGAAAATAAAGGGAAAAGACAACATTTACCTGAGGCAAAAAAACTAATTTATTAAAACCAGTGCAGTTTCTGAATTTTGTTTATTTCTTCATTAACTTCAGTTCACGTGCTAAGAAGCTGGCAAGCTTTCCATTATAAATAGGTTGGAAAAGATTTGATGGGGTAATGGCCATCAACAATAGAATTTTTCATTTCATTATACATTTTATTTATATTTAGTTTAGACAGGAAAAGGTTAAGAGGTGTGTATTTTTGCTGAGAATGTTCAGCAAAAAAAATCCAACTTGTTAACATTGACGTTAAAATGAAAAGCAAGAGGTTCGGCGACGCTCACATGCTGCTGCAGTGTGGCCAATATAGCACTGCAAACAAGACAATGCAGTTATCTTGGCCAAAACACTCAAAATGTCTCACCAACGATGCTCACGACCTGACAACAGCTTTCGGACACACCTCTGTTCTCACTGCAGTATGGTAATTTGCGCTGGCCATTTCACCCCCACACCCCACATTCGGATCTACACGACTCATGTGAAAGACACATGATTCAAAGCGGCAGATTTCGCAGAAAAGCAACTAGTTTTGCAGGTATGATTCTGGCTACTGCATGCCACGTGTCTATTAATGTGCTGGTGCTAAAAGAACACCTGCCAGGTGAATGGGTGGTGCCTGTATTTCAGAAAGGACGACACCCACTCACAATGTCAACCATTGTCAACCACAAATAATACACAACAAATGTTGACTGAAACATAAAGGCTTACCAGATCTGGATTTTTGTCTCAATAACCCTATTTATACTTGATATTAAATAAAACAGAAAATGGGGACGTGCTAGTGGTCTAATAGGCTTACATTTCTTCCTCCCCAATCTCTCTCTCTGTTTTCTGTCCATCTCAATGGCTAACTGTCAAATAAAGACAAAATGGCAAATGTTATCATTGGATAAAAAGAAATTGCAACCAGGACTGTGGTAACGTTTACATACTTTTTATTTTTTGTTTCCACTCATTTATCTCCCACCCAATATCTTACTTTGAAAAATATGGAAGATAATGGAGAGTTGTGTTATTTTGTAGTCAGGAATATAATTACAGAATAATAACTGAATCAGCATGCTTACTCTACTACTAATGTACTACTTTGACTAATGGAGAGTAGAATTTAGCGGGCACAGCTTTCTACGGGAAAGATATTTTTTACTTTAAAAAAAATAAAGAAATCAATAAAATCTCTATGTACGTAGACGACTTAGTAATATATATGACAGAATCCTCAACCGATTATTATTGTTATTGCTTTACAAAAGGGAAGTGCAGTTGGGGATGTAAATACCAAAATAATTGTAAATGTTTCTAAAAAAAAGATATAGAATATAATATAACATATTATGTTATATATATATATATATTTGGGTCACTTTAAAACAGACTATGTATCGCAACAATGTTACTATTTAACAAGTTCATGAGACTAAACTTTAAGGTACAAAACTGGATAGCAAGTTATTATGACCTAAACAAGTTGACAAAATGTGCAAAATGAGAAGAGGTCTGTCAATTGTCACGTTTTAGGAGAGCATTTTTGCAAAAAACTTTAGTATAGTAAACTACGACTATATGAAATTCTTCACCAGTGCACAAAAAAATAGCAACGCCTGGTTCAAAGTTTCACTCAAACAACAACTTCTGAGGCATCAGTTATCTTTAATTTGATAACGTAATCAAATGTGTATGTATGAACACATCATTGCTACTGCTGTACTCAGTGTATTGCTGCCACCTGCAGGCTTGACCCATAATGACTTATTCTCACAGAGTGGGAAGAAGTACTGGTGTAGACCCTTTTATCGGGTTAACAATAAACTGTTGGTTTAGCGGTGGGAAAGTGGGCAAGTGAAAACATTTTAAGTGAAAAACTATGCTTATTTGGTAGTTTAGTTTCATCTTTGGGTAGGATTAGTGGTCATCATGGTGAGTCATGTTTCAAAAATGGTGTGTGTACTCCACTGTACAAACTGAATGCTTTTACAGATCTTGTTAATTAGTAATCGTTATAACTACATTTGATCCAAAGAATGGGGGTGTTGCTATCCTTGTTTTAAAACGAGCATTACTTTATATAGGGATGATTCAGTGACCATTATGCTTCTTGTGGCTACCATGAATCCTCCTTGGAAAGGTTGCTTGTTTTAGCAACTTGACTTGGCAAACCACTGGAAAGCTTTTAACATGGCTCCTTGTTTGATAGAAATTGGGCTGCATCTACATTTAAGCTTTTTATGGTTACTTTTTTGCTTGGCAGATCAACTTTCAGTATTACAAGGGAATGGAAAAGAAGAGGAAGCAGCCACACATAGAAGTGATGCAGAGTTGCAGGCAACAGGCACTTATTGCAGTTTGTAGGAAATAACTAGCCCCTTTTTCCTGTATGTAAGTTGCCTTATGTTGTCCTAAAAAAACATTTATAAAAAGGGTGACAGCCAAACCCATATTAAAGCTGACACATGTGTTAATCTGTTGCTAGAATCCATTGACTGAATTGTCTGAATTGTTCTTGCATCAGCTACTACTGCTAAATTATTTAATGGTACAAATGGGAAATATCATGATGACATACTCGCCAAACAATGGGCAAATGCATTAGCAAAGAGGTACCTTTACCATCACTGATTGAAAGAAAGGACAATGTTAGACTACAAACTGTGGTGTCAGAAGAGCAGGAGCATTCCTCAATAAACCCACAGCTAAATTGTCCCTCTGACATGTTAGCGTTGCATGTTCTAATAAGCCGCTCAGACTTTATTTTAGGTGTAACCTTTATTAACAAACTGTAGGGTAAACATCCAAGGTAAACCAAACAGTCCATTCACACACACATGCGCACACACAAACATCAAAGTACATTGTGTCAGAGCAGCTTAGTGGTGAGAATGAAACAGGAGAGTTGTTTTCTGCGCAGATGAAAGGCAAAAGAAAACCGCTCCTCATTGTAAGTCTGCCCCATTGTCAAGTTTGAGTCGAGATACGCACACTCACTACTTTAACCCTCCCATCTACACAGACAATACATGCACAGAAGTTGCTCAACACTAAGTATCAAGATCATAATAGCAGACTTTGTTTAGAGAAAAAGCCATTGAGGAACCTGAGACTAAGGGAGAGAAGAGATAGTTGAGAAGTTGAGAGTATAAGAGCAGCGTGTGAAGAATTACATTTATTGTTCAGGTTTTGGTGTGACAATAGAACAGAAATAGATCAAAGAGCAGGTCACCAGGAGTCACTAAACTCCTTACAGAGAGACTGGTCAGTAAAGACTTGGGACTGTTAGTTAGACTCCACTACTGGCTTGCTAAATGACTTCCTATGACATAAACGTGATGAGGTTAATTACCGTGAAAAATAACCCAGTTTCCAACTAGAGCCCCGTTTTTTAAGTGGAACAGGCGAAGAGAAACAGAGAGATTGCCATGACGATCATAACATTGTTTGATCCAACAGGTACTGAACCGTTGTCAGAGTGGAAAGACAATGTGAGCTATGTAGCAGGGTCATGTCTTATTACAGTGAGAAACTCCAGCAAGGTCTGGTTTCATTGATATTAGACAGCATTGTAGAATGAAATGTGACTGAGTAGTAGTCTGAACACAACATTCAGCTTTGTGTTCTTTTATGTGTGTGTGTGTGTGTCTGTGTGTGTCAGCTCTGGCCTCTAGCCATGCCAGGTGAGGGACAAGAGGTGTGTGTGTGGGTGTAAACCCAGAAATTTGATGATGTTCCTTCTGAAGCAGAGAGCAAATACTAACATAGCACAAAAGATTCAAGAACAATCAAAAAGACAAACAAATACTTCCCTCCAGCAGGTAGAAAAAGAATTGCAAGAGAACACAGGCCAGGTGTCTCAAACAACAAGTGCCAAAAAGGGATTGGTTTTGGACGCGTTGCAAAGTGTTTAAGAAAAGCACAATAAACAGCAGAGTACAGGGTGGTTCAGAGAGAGAGGACAAACAAAGACATGCGCAGATGATAGCAAGTGAGTGGTACTGCAACCAAGCAAGAAAACAAAAACAAAATCAAGAGAGAACAAGACAACCACTGATATCTAGCTCGCATGTGTCATTGAGATAAAGGCCACCATGTCTTATTGCCCTAAGAACGTCAACATTACTACTTCTCGTTAACAGCTGCTCGGCACTACAACTTACCCACGCTAACACCGCCTACCCTCGAGAGTCATACCTACAACAGCTTTCACTGCCGTAATCACTCCGACTCATCAATAAGCTGGGAGTGGGAGTGATATTTTGTTTCTGTCACTGTCTCTCTATGTGTGTCCATTTACTACCTTGTGTGTATGAAAACTAAAAAAATAACAGTGTTTCAAGCACACGCTGAGGGCCCAGCAGCATATCAATCAACCATGCACCTCTCCCAGGCATCAAAGACTGCATGAAATAAACCCTTACACACCCTTATACAACACACATGCACCCTGCACTTACCCACTTTTGTGCATATATACACAAAGACACACACCATTCTCACAAACTGACTCACCCACACTGACAGACGTGCACACAGACACACACTCACACACACACACAATTACATAAGCACCCTAGGAGTTTGGCAGAGAAGAGGCAAGAATCAGAGTGGGAGGCCAGGCACCTGGATGAACAGATTATGGTCTAAACCCCACCAGAGACACATAGATGATCTGTCTTAAACTTTTTCAATTTTTCAATTTTTCTCCCTAGTGTGGGCTCTGGCCCTCTCACTGCCTGAGGAACACTGCTAACCTCAGTGACCTTGGCTCGCAGAAGTAGTCAAAATCAAGTCATCACTACTAAGTGCTGACTGGTAAGGACCTCCTGTTGCGTTTTATGACAGAATACATATTGTCCAAACCCACCAAACTGAAAAATGTTGTAAGACATAAAAACAACACAACAAAATCAGGAGGTTGTAAAGTGGTGTTAAATATAGAAAACTCCATTAGACACAAGTTTTGGAGAATCATCCAGAGCAGCTTGCTTTCATTTTCTGTGTAGAAATTAAAATTGGCTCGTCTAGGTAACTAATATTTGACGTCTCGCTGTCTGGCCCAGCGTAGCCCAAACCTCCACTCCAGCCCCAAACAAAAGCACTTTTGACCTCACCTCCTACCCTGCTTCTAATGTGAGTCTTTCACAAGTCATCATTGCAACTGAGCTCATTACAAACAGCCATAAGGTGGCAAGAACTGTCTGTACTGTTGGACTGACACCTCAGATTTTTGTTCTTGAGGCTGTCACACCACCTGGTGGCCATGATGCAAAACTGTAGCTGCCGAATACTGGTCCAGAAAAACTGCTACAATGCCAGTGAAAACAAATTACTGCATACTATAACGTAAAGCATATGTTCATTACATAAAAGGGCTGAATGACACTAAACTGCTACTATAGTCTAACAAGAGTAACAATCTAAAACAACTTTGCTGCCAAATCAAACAACTGATTCTCTTAGTCTCCGAAGATTAAGATGTATAGCTCATACAGGGCATCAGCTTGTTTTGCTATAAGAATTGGTATAGTCACTGGGATGCTAGTCTTCATCCTCAAGGTCCAGGTTCAGGCCCCTGTGATAATTGTCATCCGACCTGCTGTAAATACTTATTGTAGACTGACTGATATGATCTGCAAACCATCTGTTTTTCATTTAGGTTTTCCTATTCAAAGAAAAATACACACCTAATAACCTTTATGGAGGAAGTTGGTGAACTCCAAGGAGGTGTCAAAGGTAGGCATTGGTCTTCAATGTTTCATCTTGGCTTAAAAAATAAAAGATTGCTAAAACTCAATTTGATTCTGCACAAACACACATTAGACACATTTATGCAGAGTGCAGTCATAGCTTTTTGGAGGCATTATATGTAGTACAATCCACCTATGTGAGGATGCTGTAACTCTAATATAACATATTGCCTAAGTCACATAAAATGTCACTTCCCAAAGTTATTATACACAAAATACAGTCAAAATGACTCAAATTTAACATCATTCAGCTACTACGCCTCACCCTATTCACTCCACCTATGAGCACTTTACATATGGTGAAAAGTCAATGACTTACTCCATTGGGATGCGAAACTGGACCGTGTCAGGAGGCTGTTCTTTTCCCGGCCTCACCAGAGTCAGGAACCAGTTGGGTCTGAAGATCCTCAGCTGAGGGTTGCCCAGCTGGTAAAGAGGGTATCTGAGAGGAGAGGAAGACTCTTATCATCCAAAGTATGATTCCCACACATTCTGTAGTATTTACTACAATCACACTAACAACTGGAACCTTTTGCATCTCTTCATGTAAGCGTCCAGCTTACTTGAAAATGACATGTTTGAGAATTGTTTCGTAGTCATACAAAAGAGATGCAATGTCAAGGAAGAATCTGAAACACACTGACACTAAAAGTTTTTTAAGACATTACAAAAGGTCCACTCCTGGCTAGGGGAGAAATGGATGAACCTGCCTGCATACAGCTTTCCTGTAACTACAATGAGGAATTACAAACATTACATATGTGCCTGCTTTCAGATTTGCCTACACATGAAGTGGTTTAGATTATTTGATTTTACTCTTTCCTTGCTTAAAACCTGACTGATTGTGTATATTCATTGTAGCAATGCTGCAGTGTTTCCAGATGTAAGCATTTCATTTGTTGAGTATAATGGAATCATTAAAATCATATGAAATGATAGTCATAACTACAAGTCATAATAAACTAGAATTATTCTTTAACATTGTGTTGAGCCTGCTAAGCAGTAAGAACTATTTTGTACGATGTCCCACAACTTGAAAATATTGCAAAATAAAACAGCCATTGACAAAAAGGCATAAATATTTACATAAATACATCTAGAGGAACAGGTAAGTTAAATCTACTGACCATTACTACGAGTGTCATAATAACACGCATAGGCACTGTAGTACGACTGTAGCTGCATGTTAAGAGCAGTTTGTTTTTAGCATAGCTGGCTAATACTGACTACATTGTTGTTGTGTAACATAATTTAAGGTTCACCGATGTTAAATCACCGATTAAAACGCACGGACAATGTGTGAAATAAATGCAAACAACATGTGCCAATAGTAACATTCAGACATACAGGGGAGCAGGAAGGCTTAAAGATGCTAACGTTAGCTGTGTTTGCTAGCTTACCAAACTGCCAGAAAAGCGGACTAACAGAGATTTAATCTCTAGCTGAGGAATCATTTTGCCTATTTATATATGTAGAAATTAAAAGAAAACCCGTGGCACTCACAGTAGTCTTGTAATTGGCATCACTGGAACGGGTTTTTATAAGACATAAGCTGTAAGATAGTTGTTTTGTAGTCTTTTCAAGGTTGTCAAATGCTACACGTGTAGGATGTATTTCCGGGAACACTCGCACGGCGCATGCGCACTGGATTTGGTCCGTGCCCTTGAAGAAAGTCTACGGCATGGGTGCATTCTATTTTATTCTGATAATATCTATCTATTACCTGCCACCAAGTGGTATGTGTTATTCACAATATTTTACTCAAACTCCTACACTAGGCCAACACAGTCTGTGGCAATAATACCCCAATGAGAAGGTGTTTGATAGTTAAAGACAAGCCTGCTTATGATGTGTTTCTCATCATTGGTCAAAGTACTCTGAGTTTAGTGTATTATGTTTTATGTGATATAGGTAATGTCAGAACACATTCAATGTTAATTCTGTAATTTCAATTTAATCTTACAATTGTAAGATATAAGCACACATGCCAAAAAAGTGTTGTAGACGTGCACATACAGAATATATTAAGACAGATTTTTTTTCACTACATGAAAAGAAAATGTCATACATTATGCACACATATTGTGTATATTGATAACAGTTGGATAAATGGAGTGCTAGACTTCCATAAATAGAGATTTTTAGATAGTGATAATGAAATTATATTGGTGCCTTATTATGTTACTTATTGAATTGACATTTGTCAGTTTTGGATAAAAAAAATCAGTAGAATCTATAATGCTAGAATTCTTCTGTAAATAAAGTATTAAATGCTTTAATCTCCTCCCTTGAGAACCTCCTTTAAGAATTAGTTTCCATTTTGGGAGTGTCCTATGATTCAATTCAATTCAATTCAATTTTATTTATATAGCGCCATATCATAACAAAGTTATCTCAGGGCACTCAATCACATGGAGCCGGTCGAGACCAACTTCCACAATGATGCCTATGAGTATTTTCTCAGGGAACATATGATGCGACAGCAGCAGAGGGAGACCTCGTCCTGTCTTCTTCAGACCCCTGTGCCCCCTGTGTCTGACCTCACACCCACTATGATATGCCTGCAGCAGGGGTAAGAATGATTGAAGGCCCGCTGAGTGGAACATGAGCCCCTGGCTCAGCTGGTTCAGACCTGGCAGGAAACGGACTACACTGACAGCCCATATTATGCCAAGGAGGGAAGTTTCCATCAGTTAAGATGCCATGGAGTGTGTATTTGCGTGTGGAAGTTGCTGGAGGGCAGTTAGGCATTTTATTATTATGCAGTGGTTTAGGTATTTATCACACTACATCAGAATGTCCTGTCACCTAAAGATGTCAATTTTTTGCCTCAAGAAAAGGAAATTGTCACTGCTGTTCATTGTTTGTTTATTTGTCTGTTGCTTTGGAACGGGTTCATCTGACAGCTGATAGTGTACTGGAGATTCATAAAAGTGATGAGGCAAAGGTGGGAAGGTTTATTTCAGAACATACTGTATATGTGTACTGGCCACTGTATATTACACATTAAAACATGACACTGTTCAATAAATAAATGATTAAGTTCAATTGAATTACATTAATTTTAAACTCTGGGATTCAACATCCATAAGGAGTGTTAGAATACAGATGGTAATGTACAAGCTGTTCCAGTAATATTGTGTTATCATTAATGCATGGCCGTACAGTAGTGTTTGTGACTTCATGGTTGCTGGATTAAATCCCCTGATAAACTAGAAATATCCTTTTCCTTTATTTCATAATCCCTTACCCTGCAGCACGTGAATGTGCACGTGCATGTGAAACAGTACTGTATGCTCAGTCAATCAAAACAAATACAGTTTCTGAATAAATTAATCACTTTTCCAAACTTACCAGAACAACTGTATGTGTTGGCATTCAAAGACACAAAAAGGTGAAGGACCTTTGTGAAAATATAAATTGATCATTAACTATGTAAAGAAATGTGGTTGATGAATGATTAATTGGCTATGAGGCTGGATCATCAACCGGTCGAGCAGTTGCCCCAATGCCTCAGGCATGTTCACTGTGTTGCAAAATATGTTTGGTAATATTACTAAATAATCAATGAAAACAATATAATAACTGATTACAAAGGGCTTGATAGGGGTCCCACAGCTCACTTTTTGCCCTAGGGCCTAGCTGGTTAATCCATCCCTGACTATGTAAATGTGTGTAATGATATAATTTGTGTAAAAGTGGATTTTTTTACATCTACATTAATAGACACATTAACAAGCAGCTACATATGATTTTACTCATATGTCTGTAAGACTAGTCATTTATTGAAATGTGCTATTATTTCAGCGTATGATGGCTTATCCATCCATATATCTATTTATATTCCATGCAGAAAGGCATTTGTTTGTGTGAGTGTGTGTGTGTATGTTATGTGGGTATGGTTGATTTTCTCATTATTATGAACCTTTGACTCCACCTTGGCCTCAGACCTGGAGCTTGCTCTGGGTGCAGTAGCAGTAGATGCACTCATTACCTCAATCAGGGTGCCAATGTTTAGCAAGGCTCCAGGCAGTGCAGACCAGGCCAGGCTAAGGGAAGTGGAAGGGGCCTGCAACATAAACCAGTGCAACCTTCAGCCAAAGGTCCGGTCTCACACTGTTATCCAAGTCTGCCATTTATAGATGCAATTCAAGCCTGTTTGTTAATGCACACAGTTAGGATCTTTGATGGAAAATAAAAGTTAACTACATTATCTAATTTCCCTGTATGCCATAAGAATACAAACCTGATTAATGAGGTTTTATTGCTTTTTAAATGCAAAAGCCTGGGAGTTCTCTGCTACTCTCATTACCTTTTAAATCTGCATTTTTTTTTACTTATGGCTCAGTTTTTTAGAAGTCATATTCCGGTTAATGGCTTGGCTCCTTAACTGTCTAGCCTTTAAAGCTTTATAGCCATAACACTTAGTATGTCATACACATGAGCCTCTCACGCATGTATGTATGCATGAACAGACATAAATTACACCTATACTCAGTTGGACATATAAGGTTAATTTTCTGTTCCATCAATAATCAATTACTATTAATTTTAATGCAGATACTCAGCTATGCCCACAGTATATTTCCAACTAAATGAGACTGAACTCACACCAATCTGTGTGTGTGTGTGTGTGTGTGTGTGTGTGTGTGTGTGTGTGTGTGTGTGTGCGTGAAAGAGAGAGAGAGAGAGAGAATTGGAATGAAGGTTCAGGTCTGGGGCAGGGGAAAGTGGCTGTTTGTGTCACAGTACAAAAGGGGAGAAAGTAAGGGAGGAGGAGGGAGAGCTCTAACAGCAGAGGTGGATAGACGGAAACAGTTCAGTCTACAGCAGGATTGTCCCGCCAAGAATGGGTGCTGGGGCCGCATGGAAACTTTCCCCCTCCGACTCTCGGGCAGTCGGTATTGAGTATCCTAGAGAAGAAAAAAAGGAAAACGGTAAATTGAAGATCCAGACGTAAAGATGGAAAAGTCTGTCAGTTGAAGTGAATAGTTTTACATGTAACGGGACTCACTGTTTTAGTGTTTCCCTCTAAAGCCATCATTCCATCCTGATGCCTTAAATCCCCAAAATAGATTCTTGGTTGAAATATTTGTTTTGAAAACTTTTGTATAATACTTTAATTGCAAAACACCTAATTCCAAAGATTGTATCAGCAGTAGCACCATTTTGCATAGATCTACAGAGGACGAAGAGCAGGTACAGGAACATGATCGAAGACAGAGACGGCAGCAAGTGAGAGAACTTTGATTTCCGATCCAATTCAACAAACAGTGGCCTGTTAACGTCTGCGGTCTCAGGCCAGGCTCATACAGTAGGCGTGGGCTACAGTATGTTATGTATGTTATGCATCACAGTCAGGGATGACGCAGAACTGTATCGGGGGAGCCAATTATCATTTTTGGCAGCAGTTGTTTAAAAAACCATTCTCATCCCCTGTTTACAATCTGTAGCAGATGTTTCATAGATACAAGACTATGGGCCTCAGTGGCTTGTTATCTATCATGGACAAGTCAGTCGACCTATCTCTCCAAATATTAGCATGCTAATGCCAAACTAAGATGATAAACATGGTGGCATTGCAATTACGAGCTTGTTAGCATGGTGAGTTTAGCATTTAGCTCAAAGCAACGCTGCTAGCATGGGTGTAAACCCATAGCCTTTTTAAAAATAATAATTTATTTTTGTTTATATATTTAAACAACAGAATACGACAAGACAGTAGTATTTGTGGTGTGAGGTGTGAAGCACCTGAGTAACTGTTTTTTATTATTATTATTTATAAGAGGTTTTCATTTGCAACAATTGCAACTTTAAACTTCCTCGAGCCTGAATGAAGCAGTAAGTCCACTTGACACAGAAAATAAAACATTAGCCCCTCCACCCCACACCTAATTAAACCCTTGCCCCTTTGCTATAATGATTAAACGAGTGGTAAGGGGTAGTGGCCAGTTCAGGTCAGATTCCTCTGTTTTTTCATGTCCCATGTTCACACTCTCAGAGGGTTGCATGCCACGTAGCAGTCCTCTGCCTATTAATAGCCGTGAGGGATGGAGTTGGGGGCAATCTGGATGGTGTGTAAATTTAGACCCTCCCTCCTGGATGTTCCGTTGATGTCATCAGACTGACCTCTGACCCAGGAGCCTGGCCCATGTTGCACTTGAATTTCAGGGGTCTGAATGCAATCATGAGCACACTAACACAATGCAAATGCCTATTCATGCGCAATACATGTACATTCGCACAGATGCACTTATAAAATGCAAAATCAGAAACTGTTTGAGACATGTCACCAAAGGTGCTCAGTAGGGCTCCGTATAAATTCTTTCACTGTGAGTAAGCTTATACTATCACACTAACTGACTGTAAAGCTTTGTCATTCATTCTCAAACCAGTTTGTGTGCAGATAGAAGCACTGTTTGATTCCTACAAGAAACAAATTAACAGAATCATTTCATCTCATTCTGTCCTGAAAGTTTGGTAGTAAATCATCACAAAGTCACACAATCACACACTGATTTCAAGAGATTTTGAAATCGACTACAGTTGGAGTGGGGCAATTAGGTAGAGTGTTCACACAGGTTCCCACAGCCTTATCCAGTGTCTCTGCCCCTGCCAGAGTTATGTGATGGATCAGGGGGGCTGACATGCACAAACGGGGACAGGGCAACTGATCTTCAGGGTATGTCAGCCGACACTCTTGGGAGATCTTGTGCACGGCACCGCGGAGGACCTTAACCTACAAACACAACAACATTGTTCAAATCATGATTCCTCTTGTCTTATTTTTGGTTCCGATAAAGTTGTTGTTGGATACCAATAGAGCCACGTCCATGTTACATTAAGAAGTATCTTGAAATAAATGGATAGTGATACTGACTTAAAATGAATCAACATCACCTGTATACAGTTCAGGTTTCAGAAGGTTATGGATATGGATATGTTTCTGTGAGAGCTAAGAGTTGAGCATTGCTTTGTATTGTACATTCACATATAGAACATGGACGCAGCACACACATTTGTTGTCAAACAGTAGTCCAGCTATACTATGTGGACATTATAACTCCAGACACAATGGATGTTGACAGTCCAAATGCCAACAAATGCCACCTTCGACCGACCACACCAACACCCACTACCCTTGAGGCACCCATAAACAACATTCCTGCCCTCAGATGTCTTCTGTGCACCACGTGAGCCACACAGCACATTATACCTCACACAACCTATAATATATTTTGATATATCACAACACACCCTGACTCCACTGCAGATTATTGTATTGCTTCACATTAAGTTTTAAGTTGTTCAGCTTAAAATGTGAAAGTAAAGCTAATAAACCCAACACACATTATGCAAGCTAGAAAAAATATCTGTTGGTCATAAAATTGTGAGTATTGTATGTAGGTTAGCCCTTCAGCTTGCTGCATATCAAGGCTAGTCTGTCTCACTTGCAACATGTTGAGATGCAGATTTACTTTTTTAATTTAATGTTTAAAACAAACTCTAATCATTTGCATATCAGGTCCTTTGGGTTACACAGCAATAAATATGTATTTATAAGTTTCACAACTCATTCTCCTTTCAGTCTCAGCATCTCCTTAATAGGACATTTCTTCCAATGTTGTAAGATAATGGTTTCAGTGCTTTACTTTAGAAACCATTATCACTATAATGGTAAAAGCAAAATAAGGCAGATCACAAAACAAGATGCAGGAAAATGACCCAACTAGTAAGGTCAGAGAAAAGTTAATCTGGATTTAAAAGAAGTGAATACTTTTCATCTTGCTGACAGATTTTCAGTTCAGATCAGACCTGAATGATTTTTGGAATGTAGATGTTGAGTTTTGTTGCATTCATTTGATCTATTGGTCTGTTTGAGTGTCTAATAACATGTAATACCTCCATAAAGGATTAATGTTCCTTATGGATACTTGCTTATGGTGAGCTACAACATAGCACTGGATGCTGGAGCTTCAGCGGGGATGATTCATCTCGCTATGTAAACTGAGCAAAACTATCAATACAAACTTTCCAAATCCAGATTAACCTCAACATGCTAGCAAGTCCCTGGATCCAAACCAAATCTTCAAAACCAACTCATGTTGCTTAATTCCTGGGACAAGTGGAAAAAATAAGTAGTCTATGAAAATGTATAATATTAACCGATTATTAAGATAGTATTAATCAACGCAAACACATATTGAACGAAGACAGCAGTGGTGTTAAACATCCCACTGCTTATATCGTTGTTCCTGCTGTTTCGAAATCAATTTGAGACACAACTCTTTGCTCTCCAATAAAAAGTTAAACACCACCAGATCAAATTTGGACAAGGCACGTTTCCCGACCTTGCCATGCCCAATTGACGCGTTTGACCATCTACCAAGCCACCAGATGACAAGTCTCCACAGTCTTTACGCACGGAGAGCGCACGGAGAGTTTGCGAGCACGTGTGGGGGTCCCTCCCTTCCAGGCTGTCCGTGGCCTCCTCGCCCCGGCGTGCAGCTCCAAGCCTCAGCCAAACCCTCCTGGTCCCCCCATTCCCCTCTCTCTACCTTTCCTCTGAAGAAACAACCCGGCGTTACGTCAGAAAGTGCAGGGCAAGCAAGACAGCGTCTTAGGAGCTATTCGTAGGCATTGCTGCCAAACCCGGATCGAGGCTGCTCACGAGCTCGCTGCAGCCAATGCAATTTACAAAAACAACTGTTTTAAAGCAGCAGCAGTATGTGGTAAGTCAATTATTCATTCATACTGTTTAATTTCCTCGCTGGGATTTTATTTTTCTCACAGCTTTCTTCACATGACAGGTCTCTGTTGCTGGCACAATTGCGCAAAAAAAACCCACAACAGTGTAAACGGTGTAAAGATAAAGAATAGGCTGGTTACCCTGTAGCCTCACTGAAAACACCATGACATGATGAAGCAACAGAGATTTTTGACGCAAGGAGAGTTCTGCAGCATATTTTGCGTTTGATTCTTTGCTGATCTCAAAAACAACAATGCCCCACGCTCGAAATAGGAACCCTAGCCCCATCCCAGAGGTAACATGGGACACAGGATTGAAAGAGATGAACGAGACCTGGAAAGGAGCTATAGCTTGTCTCGGGGTGGCCGTTTTCTTTGTCATGACCATCGGGATCATCTACTGGCAAGTGGTGGACCAGCCCAACAAGAACTGGATCCTCAGGGGGACTTTTAGCGGACTGATTTGGGAGAGAAGAACCCACTCGCTGGTCATACAGACCCTGACGGAGGACAAGACCTATGTGGAGATAGACGTCGGGAACGTGGGGAACCCCGACATCGAGGTTCCCTTCGTCAGGAACCTATGCTGGCTGAATAAAACGGAGTTCTGCTATACGTGGGACTCGGTGGCCGAGGTGAAGATCTCGCTGGAGGTGAATGAGGAGACGGAGACGGAGTGCTACAGTATGACATGGGCGCCGGTGCACTGTCATGTTGAGTTGAAGGTATGGTTTCTCTCAGTGTGCAGTCAAAAGTTAATCTGCACTGCAGGAAACACAGTCAAATATGTCCTTTTACGCAAAATGCGAGGCGCAAAAAGCAGTTTTGCAATAAGGCCCCTGTTCACTTTGAATATATGAAAACACAGCAAGCGGGTTTCTCCTGCAAATCAGTTACACGATTTTTGTTTCACCAGATTTCAAACACCTGTTTATATCAAATTGTTAAATCACTAGATATTGCGCTATAAACAAGTGGAATAATCTCTTTTCAAATGGAAATTAAATAAGTGGCTCAAAACAGGCATTATTGCACCAGGCTATGTGTATAATTCAATGCCATAACTAGCTTGGCTTATATGATTCAGAGAAAAATGCAGCAATCTTTGTTCGATTTTAATGTAATTTTAATTATTTCAGTTAGTTGGATTTGTTGTTTTGGAATTAAATCAAACGTAACTTCATCTGATTTGACATGATGTTACAGACCAAAATAAATTAGATCGCGTGATTCCCTCATCCTTTGCTTTTTTACTGTCCTCGATTTAACTGTACTGAGCGGAATACATATCGTGTGAAACCTGTTTCTTCACAGTTGTTAGGCTTTTTTACATACACAGTACTTACTGTACTTTCACACTCCAGCTTAATTATCAAAGGCATTTAACTATTGGGATGTTTGGGGAGGATAATCTGTCCCCACTGGAACATTCCTCACCATAACTCCCTGTCATGTGGCGTGACTGCTCATAGAAAATCTTTCCAAACTAAAGTCGCCTTTATGTTTTTTCTAATTTCCAAAATCCTTCCCGGTGCCTCTCAGGTGACCACTTGGCACCTGTTATGAAACTCCTTAACAGATTTGCAGACATGAAATAAATGAGCCCCCGGTTTGCGTGTTTGTTTCCTCACGCGTAAAGACGCTTTGAGGAAGGAAGGGCGATCTCTTAGAAAACTCATCCAATCGCTCCTGCGTGCGATGCTTTCTGACCGTCTCCATCACACACCGCTCTGTGCCCGTCATTTCTGCACTGAAGTGACAGTAACTGGCACTGAATGTCACCCACATCAAAATCAAATTCACCATATACCCACTCATTGAAATGTACATCCATTATTTACTTTTAAGTTTGTTCACAGCATTTAAGTGCTCTTATGAACACCTTTGCACCTGTTCACTAAAGGTTGTTGGCGGTTTAGATGTGTGTTTGAGGGTTCTGAAAAACAAATGAAACTGTCTTAATTCAGTCAGCATCAATCGTATGTTTATTTGCTGTTTTAGTCTTCATGAATGTAAACCTTCCTCTTTCCTTTCCTTGTGTGTCTTTCTCTAACATATTGTGTTGGTTTTCGTGTGGGGTTGCATGTGTGTGTTCATCCTCTCAGGACTGCTTCTCCATGACCAATGTGTCCTGGTACGGCGGCGCCAGTGTCCGGGGTCAGACCTGGCCGATCAACGATCAGAATGCCACCATACAGCCTTTTGTTGTGAGTGATCTTAAGGACAGTCCCTCTGGCTTCGGCTCTGCCCTGGAACGCTACTTCCTGGGCTCATCAGGTGAGTGGTCAATGAATGATTTTTATCAACTGGTAGTGGAGTTATAGTTCTACTTGATAGATATACCTTTTCAAATCTTTAAAATGACACATGGTCAGCAGTCTTTCCACACTTGCCATTGGTGCAGATTTTGCACAGAGGCATGGGAAATCTGACCCCACATCAGCGGGTGTACAATGTGTGACGTGAATCTCAGGGCGTGAGGGAAGCCCTGTGGATGTTGTTGTGTTTTCTTACCAACACCACCACCCCCAGCCCCACCCCCGTCATGCACATGTTTGTTTGTGTTTGAGCTGTGAAAAATGGTCCAACCACCTCCAGAACCATCGTCCCCGAAACACACACACACACACACACACACACACACACACACACACCACTGACTTGATAGGTCAACTGTCCCACAAATAGAGTGTAACACGATACTGTCTGAGGCATCTCAGTTTATTAATTTAGAGATTAGACTACAAAGGGAGACAAAACACCTTTATCATCTTAAATTAACTCTTAGGGATACCGGGGTAATTGCCTTTTGTTTCTATTAAAAGAGAAGGTTGGATGAAGGCCCTGCTGACTCTTATAACTCACCAGCTTATTTTGGGGGTGTTAGATTGTATCCTGGGGGCAAAGGGGGGAGGCAGGGACCACTGGCGGATGTGAATGGTTAATGTGACTGACGAGGAACGTGTGATGTGTGTTTGTGTGGCTGCGGGTATAACATTAACCTCAGGAACTTTGCTCTCAAGTTGTCTTTGTGAGGAGTTTGCTTACTGAGCTGCTGCTCAAACTAACCAATGATTATTCTTGAAAGATTTTATTTGAGAATTATATTTTTGAACATGTGCTTTTTTCAGCGTATACTTGTGTCCCGTGCATAATGTGTGTGTGTGTGTGTGTGTGTGTGTGTGTGTGTGTGTGCCAACTAGCATCTACATTAGGGTAAAAGGTGTGGCATCATCCACTGAGGTGATACAAACAATCATCTGTTATCACTGATGGACTTCTGTGATTGTTAGCAGTAGTCACACACACATTAATTCACATTCTGACAGACACAAATGCATACACACACACACACCCATACATATTTTGGGATGTTACACTGTTAACACAGTGGCAGGCTTAACAAGACAGTCACATGACTTAAATCCCTTTTCCACCTTGTGAGGATGGTGATAATTAGCAGGACCCTGTAACCCTTTGTTTCTCTGCTTAGCTTTGCATAGAAAAAACCCCCCACAGATGAGATAAGATCCCAATGAGAACAACTGTTTGAATGTTGCCAAGTAACCACTCACAGACACATACTGTACATAGCCCCAAACATAGCAATCTGATGCTCAGCAAAGACAATGATGCCTACTGGAGCATTAAAGGTATATTTAACATAATATCTTGCTTTAAAGTTCAAGTATGTTTTTGTTTGACTCTTGGCTTCACACAATTTTCACATTTGCATCAGAGGGAATAGTTTTTCACAATTGAAGACTTGAATTGAAATTTGTACTTTGCTGCTTTCCTATTTCGCATGAGGGAAATTTAGGATGTGTTGTTTTGCAGGTAGCAAAGAAATGTTTTCTTGAACTGCAGTGAAGGTCTTTCCTCCTCAACATGGTGATTCAAAGTGTCAGATGCAATCCAATGATGCACTGCTGTTTTGGTGTTACATTAAGACTGACACTAACTGGCATATTGCAAAAAGGCGCACCCACCTTTCATACTCAGACAAACCGTTTTTTTTCTGTATGTAACTGTTTGCACGTCTGTTTAATTTTCATTATTATTTTTTTAACCAGTAGACACATTTGGATGTAAAACAAGAATACCATTTAAATTCAATTATGGCAGTGAAATTCCAGTATGGCAGAGTAATAGCTACTGTCTGGTTATTACTGGCATAGTTTGCATCCTGCATCAGAACCTTGATTGATCCCCTCACTTCAATAGTGCAATTACACACATCAGATCCACCGGTCACCTAAACAAATAAATCACTGATCCTTTATAAGCAGCCCCAAGCTACTGCAAAATCACTACACAAACATCTGTGCTCTCGTGCACATCCGACGGTTCATTATAACACAACATTTCTTGACAGTGAGAGCTTGTTGAAGCACTGAAAAGTTGAACCATGATGAAACTGAATCTCTCCTGTCTTCATAACCTAACAACCTCAGGACCACCATTATTTATTTTTACCTTCATCCAAAAAACATCAGAATATCAGACTGCAACAGCTGCATTTGCCATCTTCTCCTCAGAAGAACCTGAAGAGTCACATTTTAAAATGCAATAGATGACTGCAGCTGCGATGAACAGCATGATGTGGTATGGTCATAACTGTGTTATTGTTGTGGTTAATAGTGGTGGGAGAGGAAACAATTACAGCAGCTTTTAGGGAGAAAAATAATCCGCAGAGATGTGTGTATAGTAAACTTTTTTACTATGGGGAACTGTGAGTTTATGCAACTGTGTGAAGGCATAATCTGATTATTGATTTGTTCCTAGTTTTGGCAGCGAAAAGTTATTATCTTTGGACCTAAAGTGACCAAATTTAATCAAATGCAGAAATAAACTTTCACTATGTCTACAAAAGTAAGCTTAAAATATTCAAAAATATGTTTGTACATGAGACTCTACATCTCTCAGTCAATAGTATTAGTTTCCTCTCAAGAAAAGCTGCTTTGAACTTCAGCAATCACCAACTGTCAGCACATAATGGTTGGAACAGCAGTAATTTTAATGTATACTTTTAATTTAACTCTCTCTGCACACTGCACACAGTGCACTTTCCTGTGCTAGGCACCAAAATGGTGTAATGCTCCCACTGTACTCACAGTGTAAACCTTAGTAAACTCTAATGAATTATGAGTTCCCGGATTGTGCAGGAGACGCTGGTACGCTTCTGTGTTTCTGTCAGGGAGAATAAAGAACTGCAGTTTGTTTTCCTCACAACAGACTCATGGAAGGCAGCACTCCAGTGGCAATAAAACGAGTAAAAGAATCACCAAACCTGTCATTTTGGTAAATTTTATTTATAATAATGGACTAAAAAACCTCCGCTTCAGCATAAATCCCTTTTTTCAGAATATTTTCTCTAGAAAACAAACGTACTGCAGTTTTAGCGTAATATTAAACTTCACAGCTGCGTATGTTCACTGACCAATGCCGATATTTTTGTTGTACATGTGATGCGTTGTGTGTGCTTGGGACCTGTCTTCACTGACTCTAGTTAGTCATGGGAGGACATTATAAATGTGGCAGCAAATATGGAGCTGTGACTGACGTTTCTAACCTAAGAGGACCCCTGGGGGAGCAGTTAAAGAGCAAGCCAAAGAGACTGAAACAGAGCGACAGAACCACTACATACTGTACAGTAGTTGATATTACAGAGAATCAAAAAGAGAGAACAAAGAGTAGCAAAGTAAAGAGTAAGCAGAAAAGTAAAGCAGAGAGACAGGAGAGAGGTAATATTCAGCTGTGCAGTAGAGTGACATTGAGTGTTGCTAACTGGAAGAACTTGTCATAGCCCCACCTGTCTTTATTCATACCAAAACAACTGGGCTACGAAGAACAGATTAGATATTACTTCACTCCACATCTTGCATTATAAACATAAGAAGGGACTCTCAGGGATTAGTTGTCCCAAAACCTTAAGAGCTTATTCCTACATTTACTCAACTGAAGGTCTTAAGGATTACATCTTGCATAGGGCTTTAGTGAGAAAAAATATAAGCAGTGGAAAGCTTTGGAAAATAATTATTGCACATGCTCAGGTGCTGCCTGTTGGCTCAGTACAAAATTGGAGGGATGCACCTTTGCACCAATGGACAGGGACTCTGTCTCTGTGTCTATGTTGTAAAATAATAAATAAAACAAACAGAAGATGCACCAGCAGCTAATTTTGTTAATTCACATAGATGCCTTCATTTTTGCTCGATGGTGTGCATAGAGGGTCAGTATTTGAAATAAAATTGTCCTACATCAATTAACGATATTTAAATAATTTAATCTACATATGGATTGGCAATTTCTTAATCATTTATGTCTAACTTGCTTCATGAAATCACAGCTACAATTTATTTGCTGTTTAATCTCACTAAGATTTTGTGGTTTATTAGTTTACTATATAACAACATATTTAAAGTTTCAATTTAAGACTGCTTTGTACCTATTTTATAATATTTGGCAAAAATCCCTGTGCTTGAATACTGAACACAATTCTATTTGGGATTCTAGCACACGAGCAGCATGTAAGTGGCAAATTACCTTTTTTGTTTTTATTTAAAAAATAAGAGAGTGGAAAAATGTATTATTCATCCTCAGAGGGCCCCATCCTTCCAAAGTCCACATGCAGATACTGTATGTTTACATCAGACAGATAACTTGGCTCTCATTAAAGTTTCCCCCGCTCATCATTACAAATAAGGTCTTAGAGAGATCCTATTTGTCACAGCAGGATGCTGTAATAAGCTAGAGTGTGATAGCTCTGACTTTGATATCATGCAGCTCTCTTGCACTCAGTCTGAATCCAATAAAAGTTATTTATTTACTGTTTGCTTTTTCCCATGCTTACCTTTATGAAGTGAGCATCAGAGATTAGAATCATATATCATATATGCAAGATTCATAGAACTTAACAGCAACTCCTTAAGATATTAGACTATATATCTATTTATCCATTATACACACAGAGATACACACATATACTGTATATCTGCAAATGTGGATTTACATCACCTCTTCCTCTTTCTTTATGTCTCTGGTCTCTTTGTCTTTCATTTTAGAATGTTCTTTTCCGCTGCTTCGGTTCACTATCTTCCACTCCTCTTTCTTTATTTCTATCTCTGACTCAATCTTTCCATGTGGGAGCCAAAAAAATTATACTTTACTGCCCCTGCTCCTTTGTTATTTGGTCTCTTAGAGGGAACCAGCCAAGCGCAACAGACAGATAGGGATAAAAGTTATGTAACACGTCATTGATTTAGATTTTTTACTTTCAGATAATGATGCTCAATCAGTTTTATTTGATACGGCATAACCTTATAATGACATCGATGAGAACAGCAGGTAACAACATATTTCCATTATGGTGCTTAATCTTAAGCAATAGCAAAAGAAGCAAGATGACCACAGACAGACAAACTGTGAAAATTTGATTGTTACTCAACAATCTGAGTCTGCAGGAAAGAAGATTTTAAAATACATCAGTTTTAGCCAAAAGCTTTATTTGTTTACTTGTTTGTTAGTAGGGTTTTTTTTTTGGGGGGGGGGTCTCAGCTCAGGGTTCACATACTAGCTTGTCTGATGACAGATGACCATCAGATGTGGTTGAGAACTTCAGAGCTAACAAGCCAAAAGCTAATAAGCACACCTTGAGTTTTTGCCAAAAGATCCCACATTTTTATTCCTAGGCCATTTCATTGCACAAAGTTGAGGCTAAAAACTGAATAGCTACACTAATTTTCATCTAAGATCTAATTGAGACTACTTGCTTAAGAGAAGTTTAGTAGCAAATAATAACTGACAACATAGGTGGAGTGGACGCTTATTGTCTTCTTGCTGTGTTTTTTTTCTGAATAGCTTTTGCATGAGTATTTCTTCAGTCTTTTCTTTGTCTTTATGCCAAACCAAGATCACTGAGTCATACTGTACATATACAGAAATAAATGCTTGAAATGTTCAGCTTGCGTGTAGAATGGAAACAAGCTGCCTCCAAAACACGAGTCCCTGTGCTACTCGATAGGTCACCAGGAGGTCCCCGGGCAGCTGCCCTGAAACCTTGACTCTCCCAGACAAGTAAGAGATAACATTTTTTAAAAATGACTCACTTCACCAGCTGAAGCATTGTTAAAGCAAGCTTTCATCTGACAAACTCTTAGAAATGCAACATTTTTTTAAATGCTTAATGCTTAATGGTTAATTGAAATAAACCATTTAGCAAGTAAGTTGTCTGGAAACATTAGCACTGGACGCCTTTAACAGTATGCTAACTTCACCAGCTGAGACTGGAATGAAAGAAAAGGATCAAGAAAATATAAATTTATATTACTTGTCTGATCTATTGTTAGTCAGAAGGACTCATTTTTTCTTGGGAAATTTGTACAGAACACAGTCTCACACTTGATACAATAAAACTGATGGATGGTGGGAATAGAGCACAGAAAGTCTCTTTAGTGTTTCATTATTTTTTCAATAAGTGGAATTGGAAATGTACTACCATGGCAAGCTCCCAGTTTTGTGGCCATCAATTTCTTGAGGTTGGGCACAGAAACTAAGTTTCCATTGTTAAGGAAATGCATGCCTGAACACACACACACAGACACACTTGCATGCACTCGCACACGCACATAGTTAGTGTTTGAATGCACCTTTTATAACCCCACTCAGTTCTGTAAATGTGCACAGGTGTCATAAATAACAGTATAAATATGACAGGTAAAAGAGTGCAGCCCATCTGGTCCACAGCAGCAAGGAGCCAGGCGGTAGCGTTTTCCTCCACACCAGCGACTCTCCGAGGGCCTAGACGCCACATTAAAACCTCCCTGACCCATCAAAAGGTGCATGGGGTCACTTCCGCTACCACCGCCAAACGTTCAGCTCAGACTGAGGGAGAGGAAGTGCAGAACCTTTATGGTCCTATAAGTCCTGCTCTGTTTTTCTTGGAAGTCTATGGTTACCCATTAAAGGAAGTGTGTGTGAATTTGTGTGAGAATGTGTTCACGTGTGTGAAGAGGCAATCCGAGGCTGCTTGATTTGTGTGTTCGCTCAACAACTTTAAAACTGAGGCATGTGCGTGTCAAATCATTCCGATCTGCCCAATAAACTTCATTCAGTTTTACCTTTGCCTGTCTGCTGCTTTGAAGGTGAGCGGATACGGACGGTCAGGCATATAATTTAGCTTTTGAGATCTAGTGGAAAATATTTCGGGGTAAGCTTGGAGTGTTTAAGGAATTGTTCTAAAAATAGGGTCCCCCCTCACTTCCCGTTAAACTCATGGGTACCCCACCTTGGCTGTAACTCAAGGCTTCAAACCTGCTTCACTTTCTTTAAATAACACTTATTGATTCCTGCTCTCGTCTGGTATATGCATCTAGAGATATTCTTATTGTGTGTCTGTTTAGTACAGAGCTCTACACTTATACAACCTGGGTTAGAAGTTAATTTTCAACCAGGACTACATGCAAAGTGCCTGGAGTAGAACTGTATAAACATATAAAACTTTACTATATAAAACGATTTCGTATATATTTAACATTCAAATCTGCATGTTTAGTTAAAGATGGAATAAAGGGTACAGCTGTTTTTGACAAGATTGTTACATTTCCTTGAGGCCCTGCAGGGTGATAAAAATTAAATATGACTCAAGTAGTCATGCTTGCAAACTTAAACTCTAGTTTCCACCTGTGTGCACTTTGGTAAAACACACTCTTTGCAGCCTGCTGTATCTGCCCATCATTCTACAAGGCTGCTCGGTGTCTGGTGTACCCTGGTCGCCTCTATTTCCACTGCCTGCATTCCACTAACATCCTTCCATAAAGCTATAACAGCTATAATCAGCTGCACTTTCTGCTTCACTGTATATGTACAGTATTGCCATGCACAGTTTTACGGCACATTCGCTTGATTAGAAATAAATTTAAGCCATTTTATCCCTTGCGGTTTAAATCTATATAACAGCGTTTCTTGCAAAACTCTGCATTTATCTGCCATTATGATTCTGTAACAAGCATTTGGGTGGTGACCTAATACCTTGTGAGAGGCAGCTGAGGAGTTACCAGTATCTCTTTGACATTATCCATTGCAAACACATGAGAATCTCCCTGAGGCTCTTCACCAGGCTTTATGCAGCACTTGAATACTGATCTCTGAAACTATTAATCTGATTATAAACCGGTACATGAGTATCCTGCCTGCTCCTGGTCCCTGCCTGCATGAGAACAGTAAGCCCATTGAAACTAGAGAGGGTGGCTGAAGTGAGCCAAGCTCTCAGCTCGGGTTCTCAGACTGTCAGCCTGCTTTGGAAATAGGTCTCGCACCCTAATCTGTTCATTGATCAGATCCAAATCCTAAATCCCAGTTTGGCTACTTTGAGCAGATTGTGCAAACACTATGGAGTGAGGGTCAGAGTCTGGGTTGAAAGCTCTAAATCGATGACTGGCTGGGTTCTGCTGACCTGAGGTGGGACAGATCCACAGCAGAGCAGAGCGATAGGTAGTTAAAGCTGGGAGGGAGAAGGTCGGGCAAGAAGTGGTAAGGATAGGGGGTAGGGGTAACCTGAGAGGGACGAGGCATTCCTTGCAGTGCAGCTACATCTGCGGACACAATTATGCGCTTCACATAATCTTATCATTTCACACGGCTTCTGAAAGGCAACATATACATACAGTAGGAGAGTCACTTCACTAGAGATTTTTAGAAGGCTAAAGTTAACTAATTTAATCACAGGCGTTCTTAGTTCTTCGTCCATGCTGGATTTTTAACAAAGCAAGAATAAGAGATATGGAACACAGTTGATGGTGTTTTTTTAACGTTCTGAAGGGGAAAAAAATGAATGATTGCAGCTATTCACTTCACAACTTTCGATATATATCCCAGCTATGTAACCCCTTCTCTCATTGGTGTGTAGTGTAACCTACCATTGTAGAAGTTGCCAGCAGTCCTGGGGTAAACTCATCTAACCGCATGCAGCTATATTTCATTCTAGGAGGTGTTTTTCGCACATCTGAGTGGAGCAATATTAGCTGACACAGCCCACACTCTACCTCCCACAACACTTCATCCGTCACACTCATCCCGGTCTCAGTAACGGACTATGTCACATAAGAGGAATCTGTAATGTCTTACTGCATACTTACGCAACTTTTTATTTCTTTGAATCAAGGTCCATCTTATATCTGTTTGAAGTGAAATGCACATTATGTTTATTCTCTTAAGCAACAAACTATGAATTTTTGACAAGCATGATATAATGAACTAACATCCTGTTCCCTCTCCCGTTTGCTTCCTACCACGCAGGTGTTGCAGTACTTGTATCTCCAGATATTCCCCTGCAGCTGGGGCTGGAAAGCAGACAGCGTTTCTGCCTGCAGTCACTGCCCAGTATGGAGCGTCTCCCTCTACAGTACACTGTGTGTGTGGCACACAACGTGAAAGCTGCTCACCAAGAAGCAGTGCAACAACTCACCATGCACAACAGGGAGCTGCCAAACATGAAAGCGTTGTGGTTAGTTCAGTTTAGGTTAAGATTAGTGCAGATGATGATTTCCTTGCCTCATTCTAGGGTTGTCATAATACCAATATGTCTGTATATATCTGTGGGTCCAGTGAGCACTGACTGAAGCATAATGGGTGTTTTGGGAATAATAAACTAAAATCCTCAGAGCAGCAGGTTCTGTATGATCCCTCTGTGTGTTCCATAGGCTGCCATTCTGGAAGCTGCTTGCCAACATGGATTCAGGGCCGAAGGTGGAGAGGGAGCTGAGGACATTTTCTAATCGTCTGAGGAGACACCAGCTGGGGGAGGGAGTCATCAGCCTCAATGAACATTCCACCACCCTCCTCTCTGATATGGTGCGTGTTCCTCACCGCTTACAGTGCTGCACAGTGCTGTCTCTACCACCAGCCTCAAAATCTTTAGCAGGATTTTTCAAAGGCAGACCTGCTCTGGAGGCATGAGTTAAACCTCAAAGAAGCAGAGCCAGTGAATCATACTTTAATGTTAGACTGAAGCTGAAGATGGCAGTCATGTAGCCATAACATGAAGGTTAATGTTAATGCTACATGATAAAACAGAAATTATCTCTAAGGTTGTAATTACGTAGCATCCCATCTTTTCCTTCCTATAAAACAGTGTACCTTTAATGGCCTCTACTGAATCAAAAGATCAAAGATCTGAAAAAATAAACATCACATATTTTTGAACAAATAAAAACAAATCAATTGTCCCATTTTGGTTATGCCCAATATTAATAGTGTTTCAACAGGAAATTCAGATAGCAAGATGCCATGTCATGCAACCTTTTGCATTTTGTTTCTCCATAATTAATAAATTATTTTGCATGTTGAAAAATTAATAAATAACTTAATTGTGCAGCCCTTTGTTGTAGAATGATTAATAAATTTTCCTTAAACCTTGACCAGTTTGAGAGTTTGCTTGGCTCTGCTCATTTAAGTTTAACTTTAAGTTTAGCATGAAGATATTTGTACCTCCAGAGAAGCTGTTTTCTTAAAATACTTTGTACCTGGTATCAATGTTTAACTTTCTGATGTTCCCTAGTAACCTCATTAGTAATATGTGCAGGAAAACTAATTACGGTATATACAGTACAGCAGCCTACTACTATGCCTATCTCTTTGTGTTCTTTTACTTATCCTCTCTTCATTGCCATGTAGCTCTAGACACTCGTAAACCTGCTCTTCAGCCATCTGGGCTGTGAGGCTGGTGAGGGTTCATCGGTCAGAGGCTCAAATCAGGTCAGGGATAGAGATGAAAGAGTTTTCTTAAGTTGATCTCCAGAGCGCTGGAGACAGGCGGGGAGCGAAGGACAAAGAACCGGTTCACAGAAATGTCACAACGTAGAAAAAAATAGATGGTTTAAGGCTTTACCTTCATGTTGAAAAATGTGTTTCCCTAAGTGCAGACCACACTACCTGCAAGACACTTTTGAAATGTTGTCTTAAAGCTTGTAAATGCGTTATACCATGCTCACCTAATATGTTTCTGGTATTCTAAACTTATTTAGCTATGCTTTGGTCCACATGTGGTGTGCTTTTAATATAAAAGGACAGGTGATATTCTTCTATTTTTTTGTTAGCTATTCTTTGCTTGTCCACTTACTTTCCTTGCATGTTGTTGGGACCTTCCTGGAAACAAGACTACCACCAGGATCACAGTCACGTAGATTCAGGTCAATACCTGGTGGTATTCCATTACAACACAAATATAGCTGAGAGGAAACAAACAAAGACTCTCCGAACTGATCTCAGCTTGCTCTGAGTGAGGTAACTGAGGGATGGCAAATAATTGGATGTGTTGAGATTAGAAGGGATTTTAGCCAAGACTAACTTGAGTAGGTTATCCTGACACCAGCATGATGCTGTGATCTGACCTGGGCCATGCAACAGGAGGCAAAGGAGTTTCTGTCCATTAGAGAGGCATCTCATTATATACTTACACAATGCTTACAGTACGTTCCCATTACTAGTTTCAGAAGGTGTAAAAAGAAGGAGAGAAAATGGGAGTCAGTTGATGGATGCCATTTGGTGAACAAGAGTTTCCTTCACCCACAATTTCAGGTTTTCTGGTACATCAAAGATATTAAACACCAGCTTTGTTGGCTTTACATCAGCCATTCCCCTTCCATAACTACCGTAAAGAATCAGCCAAGCGTATAGTGCTGTATGGAAACTTATGGAACTTGAAGTTGTCCATTGAGTGTAAGGCTCAACAATGATCTTCTGTAAAAACTACAGCTTCTCTTTCACTCCAGTTTTACAAGAATTCATAAATGATCAGTCACACTACTGCCTCTCTTTTCCAGCTTCTGTATAAGTTCGGAACAACTTCCTGGCATTGGAAAATGTGGGTTATTAATACGTTTGCCATGTCTCTAAACATTCCTGAGACACTAAATAATATAGCTTTTCACAAACCTAGTTGTAGCCTATGTTTTGGTCTTCTTTGTGTAAGTTTTTAGTATTTTAACAATTATGTGGAATTCGCAAAATTCAGTAAAAAGAAAATAAAACGTTCTAAGAAATGACATAATATATGAACCACAGCAGGTTCACCTCCTGGGGTCAGTCTTTGTATTCTTAAAAGGTTTTGTTCCACAGTTATGTAGTGTGAAATCTCTGTTTGACTTGTAAATACCAAAGGATTATAACATGTTAAATGGTTTTGACATGAGTCCATATTGTCACAGCAGTGCGCCCACATGGAGAAATCAATGTGTCCATTAGTTGTTCCATTAGTGCATCATACTGTTAAATGGAAATTATTTAGATACAATGTAGTCAGTTACTGAAGCAATTATTGCTAAATGCTGGTATTAGGCTGCATTGTTAATGAAAAGTGTTGACCTCTCTGTAAATGCAGTTATCATGGTGTGTCTCTCTGTCTCTCTGCAGGACCATGACTACCTCAACAGCAGGAAAAGGGGGATGTCCAAGAGACTGACCAGGGACCTCCCACTTGTCAAGCTTCTTAACATTTCCATCACACTGTCCCCTTTCCTGGGCGTGGGCACCACGCAGTTCCACACCTCCCTCATGGACGGCACTGAGGCCTACTGGCTCAGTCTCCCCTCAGCCCCCCAGGGACAGCTGGTGAGACCTGAGTAGACCACACTCATGATACTGCAAAACACTTCTGCATATTAACTGCTACGGGATGTGTCTTTGATTTCATTAAATAAGGAACTCCACTTCCTCTACATTGTGATTGATTCATTCGCAGAAAACATATTCCGTGTCTACAACATTGAACTTTCCAAAACGTGTGAGAACACTTTACTCTTCATAAAAAGAAACCAGACACAGAACTTTTTCCAAAATGTTTCCATCTGACTTGCAGCCTGTCTCCAATCTCTAGTGGCAGTTTGATAATAAGCAGAGCAGTGTGAACATGGCCTAACCCAGAAAACGTTGCAACAGCAGAGGCACTGTGGTTCATTATTAATGACCAAAATAGAAAATGATAGTAGTGTAAAATAAACTCAAATCAAAATCCAGTTGCTTCTGTCCTTCAGATCCCCGTGATGAGTCACTGGCAAGGAAAGTTCTGTGTAAAGCTGAACATCACCAACCCAGGAGCTGTGAGCTGGTTCCTGGACAGAGTGGGATCCCTGCAGGCCCATTTGGGAATGGAGTATGTCATGCTGGAGGGAGGCGAAGGGAATCTGTTCGAGGAGCAAGCCCTGCGGCCACCACAGGCTATCAGCGGAGACAAGTACATTAGCCTCCTGGCTGACCTGGCCACAAGGATAGGAGACTCCACCATCGTGACAGCGGGGACACGGTAACGACATCTTAGCATCTTATCAGTATCTTATCTTGTTTGAATGCTCCATCAAATTTATTTTTTCCCTAATACCAGCTTCCATTGTTTGTAGACAGGGATATTTTACATTTTGAGATGGCTCTACATGTCTGCTTGTCTATTTAAAGCGTGCTTATGCTTATTATGATGCTATTTGTGTCTCAGGTCGAGCCATAAGCCTCTGTTTGTGAGGATGACCCCCTTGCAGTCCGACTGGAGCCCAATGGGACTTAAGGGCATTATTCCCTCCCTGCTGCACCACACTCTGCTGGGATACAACTTCCTCCTTCCCGATGCAGTAGGTAATACCACAGCTCAATGCTCACTTTTTTCACCTCCACCGTTACATTTCTTCGTATTTTGCCCTCACAGAGGCATAATTCATAGGAAAATTCTTCACTGTTTTACAAAAATGGTCAAAGAACACATGTGATCTTCTGGTTTTTCACAGCCAGTCAAACAGCTGATGGCTGTGAGAAAAGTATTCACTTAAAATCACCTAAAGTGGAGAAAACAGAGAGCTGTCAGTACTACAGGCAGAATAAATGACCTGACATAATTGTACTCAGATCTCGTGAAACTAGTAGACTGCTCCCAAATGCTGCATATACATTTCAAAACAATAGAGTCCATAAATTAAGAAAAATAATTTTACCAATTTTCATCATATTTACAGAACTTTGTCTGCAATTCATTCACAAACTATCAAGAAAACATGTACTCTAAATACTATAAATACTAATGAAATTGTCAATTTTGCCTTCTTTTCCAGGCTCTTATAACAAAGGGACATGGTGTAAATATATCCAAATTAAAAACACCATTAACATTTTTGATTATCTGAACACCTGAATATTTCAATGTTTTGTTGAGCCATGCCGTAGAAATTGACAAAAAGACCACAAAAACTGTTGTGCCAATTATGAATGTGAATGTGGGTGTGACAACTGATCGGATTAAGTTGAACTGGGACTGTAGCAGTCTGGGTCAGCTGATGTTGATTGTCATGTGATATGTAAAAATTCTAATCAGAAGTGTTCAGATCCTCTCGCTGCCGGTCATTCTCGTAAAGTTCTCATTTCTTAAACATGTTTGAAATTTGTGACTGATGTCACTTGTGTGTCACCTAAGGGAGACTTAGTGGTAAATAAATAGCTTTACCTGAAATTAGCTTTGTTCTACAAAGTTCACTCACCTCCAATTGTCTCTGTTGGCTGTACAGTCTGTGTGGTGTCGTTGTGTATTTACTCAGTCGTACGCTCCTTCCTGACTGTCAAAGACTAAAGAATCTGTGCGAGTGGTGGAAACAGTCTTGATGTGTGGTTTGTCCAGTCTTTGCAGGTTTCAGCTAGCCTTCAGGTTTGTCCAAAGCTTTAGTATGTACTAGAGTGTGTGCAGTATATATTAGAGTAAGTGAAATGGGATTCACTTCCCACTTCTCCTAAATCACCCAGCTCACATGTTGTAGACATTTTTTATATTATTATTTTTATATATCTCCCATTTTCAATAGCCAGAGGAAGAATTCAGAACTACTTCTCAACTCTTTAACTAATGTTTCCTAACTTACTCTCCCTACAGGTGGCTCTCTGTCTGGAGATCTTGTCACAGATGAGGAGTTGTTCATTCGTTGGCTGGAGATCACAGCCTTTCTCCCTGTTATCAGCTTCCACACACCTCCCTGGGTCTGCGGAGAGGATCGGGTATACAACCAGAATTTGATGCAAATAACAAATAACACACCAGCCAGAGCCCCTCACGTAGCCACTCTAACACACTCTGACCTAGCAACTCTTTCCTGTTTGTGGCCCACCCTGCAGCCCCAGGCTGAGGCAGCTGTCATTACATCTGTGTCATCCACATTAGATATAATTACAATAGCGACAACATAGTAGGTTCACATTCTTTTCCAGACTTGATAACAAGATTTTCACTTGAGCAGATTTACTGTGGAGAGATCAAGTGAAGTGATGTGTGAATGTCGCCAATTAGATGTTCTAAAAGGGAGTGGGAGATTATCCTTTCTTATTGCAGAGTGGTTAAGACTGCTTAAAATGAGAAGTTCCCACCGGTGTGATTGCAGAGAAGCATGAGGGCTGCTGAGACATGATCTATCAAAATTCAGACTATCCCCTGTTCCTCTCCGCTTGAAATAAGGAATGTACTGTTCACCGTGCACGGCAGGAAAACAAAGCCTACAATCTCAGAGAGATTAGTGTAAGATATAGATACTTTTGACAATGTGGGACCCAGGATCAGGTTCCTGAACAGAAAAGCACTTGCTGCTTCTCAAGAGGGTGAAGGCTATTTTTCCCCTCTCCTGCTCGTCCCTCCTTCCCTCAGTTGGAGTGATTGCTTGGCCCCCTCCTGACATCACCTGTGGTTAAGAGTCCGTCTGTTTTGAATTACAATCCCTCCTCTAGATTTACAACTCACGCTCACTCTCGAGAGCCGGAATGATAATGAATTTGAGGACAAGTCTTGCAAAAATACTTTATTGTGGCAATTAAGATTTCCATGAGTAATTGACAAGTGTGACAGAGTGGGAGTGATCAACTGCTTTTTTTCCACTAGGAGAGGACCGCGGCAACAAAATATATTGGTTGTGACTTGTGTTGCGTGACAAAGATAAAAATAGGTCTTTTGGACAGCTAGACATTTGACAGCAGCAGTGTTTTCCATTTTGGTCTCTTGCGTGGCCTTCAGTTTATAAACTCTGATGAAGTGAGACTGAGAAGAGATACACATGATAAATGAATCTTTCTGTATGGGTGTTTTACTGTACTGTAAATGTGGCGCACCTTTATTTCCACAATGTGCAATACTTCAGTCAGTCACAGATAGGTCACAGCAGCGGCCGCATTGGAATCAAATAGCAATAAAACCTCAAACCCACACACATGCCTGGCTTCTCAATTAGAGAAAGATCCACTCAACCCGGGCTGTGACTTCAAGCTCATTCCTACAAATGTTCTCAATCCCAACTCATAAAAATATTTTTTTTATAGATGCGGTCAAGTTTTGTTTTTGTCATGGGACACTGAAGAGGAAGGGACCCTTCCAGGAATGCTGAAGTAGTTTGGCCTGAGAGAGACAGGGGAAAGACTTGGACAGTGTTAAACTACGAAGTCGACAATTCATTTCTCTTTCAGTTCTATATGCATATCTGTGTGAGGAGATGGCACACATGTTTTTTTTACAGACCTCATTGTCAATATTATTCTTGTCCTGAAATCCTTGTGGCAGATGATTCAGTTCAGGAAAGTTTTTCTTAGTTGCTCCAGATTTCTTCAAATTTTTTGGCTGAATATTAATAAAAAAACACAAGTGGTTCTGAATGGAAAAGCTCTAAATAGACTTCTTCGTGAGCTAACATTTATAATGGCAAGATCAGCTTTTGATATTTCAGAATTATGCAAAAATACAATTACACTACAAATAAGTTTTACTGCAATGGTCATTGTGTTTATGGTTTTCTCTCCATAGGTGCTAAACCTTACTCGGACCTACATAGCAAAGCACCAGAGAGATGTGGTCGCACTGATAGAAAAGTATGCAGAGGAGTGGCAGATGACAGGAAACCCCATCTACCGGCCCATGTGGTGGCTCAGTCCCAGTGACCCCATGACCTTCACCATCGATGACCAGTTCCTCATCGGAGACGAGGTGACTTAATGATGTTCTGATGGGAAGGGATCTAGTTCCCTCTGTCAGCATCTGGTATACTTGGCATCCGATAGTTTATTAATCAACCCCTGGGCTGTAACCTGATGTCTTGCTAATTAAGTGTACAATCTCCCTGACATCTGAATTTGTTTTACCAAACCAATATGTATGTGTGTTTCCAGGTCCTGGTGGCACCAGTGGTGGAAAAGGGGGCAGTGCAGAGAGATATTTATTTACCTGATGGAGGCTTCCAGTGGCAAAACAGCCAGAACGCTCAGGTGTTCGATGGGGGGACGTTCCTACAGGACTACCCTGTGCCTTTGGAGGAGGTGGCGGTTTTCTTACGGAGAAGCTGAGTGACATCAAGTCACCTGACTTATCCTTTAACTGTTTTGATTCTAATTCTTTTTTTTTTAAATACTTGTGCTGTTCTCAACTTGCACTTTTCCACTAAAGACCATTGACCCTGTCTCAAGGCCCAGTCTTGAGATGATATGTAGAAATATTTTTTTTATACTTGCACTTTAATGTTCAAAATTATGTTTTTTTTGTTTTTGTTTTCCTTGGTGACAATTTTTTCTTCCTTTTTTAAAATGTTAATTGGTTTTACCTCTTGGCTGATTTTTATCCGGACTTTTTGATCTGTTCTGTTTTTTTGTTTTGTTTTGTGATATCTGTTTGTTTATATACTGCATTTCTACAGTCTTTAAATGTTTAGCTGCTGCTGGCTCTCTTGATAAGGAGGAACAAAGCAAGCCCCTTGTTTGCTTAAAAATAATCTGAATCTCTCAAGAAGACCAAATGAAGAAATAGAAGGACAAAGGAAAATGTTTGAAAGGGCTTTTTAGGGGCAAATATTATCATTGGGAGGAAATTAGCTCAGAGAAAAAGCCTTGTACTGAGACTGACGCACCGTGGTACCGTATGTCTTGCTCACTAATCAGAAAGGCTTTTACTTGAACTTATCAGGCCAACGTGCTGATGTTTTTTGAATGTACCTCAAGTTATGATTTTTCACTGCTTTACAGAGTCACCAGACACAACATCACCCTTAGCACTTACTCTGGATTAGTTTAAATTAATTCATCAACATACCACTCTGTTGGACATGTCTGAATGTCCCTTAGTACTGTAGGCCAGATGAACTTGAGGCCAAGCCATTGAAATTGTAACTCTGATTATATTTAAAATTAGATGTTCACCTTCTTACTAACCTGCTGTAGTAAGGGCTTTTAAATGGGCGGCTCATTTTTTTTGCTAACTCTGTCTGATGTTTTGTTGATATGCTCTTTCCTGAGTGCAAAATGAAGTTCTAAAGAAAGCCATGTTGACAACACCACAGAGGTTGAAAGGAGATTTTTAATAGATAGTTACACATGTTGGGAAATACATATATTAAGCTACCGCATGCAACTGGTTAGCTTAGCATAGTGTACTACTAAAGCTCACTAACTAACAGGTTATATCTCGTTTGTATAAAAACCAAAGTGTAAAAACTATGAACTGCGGTCTTAAGAGGGCTTTTGTGCTGGACTATTTCTTGGCCAGAAGCAGTGACTTCCTCCAGTCTTTTGTTTTTATGCTAAGCTAACCGTGTCCTGGCTGTAGAATTTCTATATTTACCATAGTGGTATTAATCTTCTCATCTAAGTCTCAGCAAAAAAGTGAATAAGCGCATGTCAATCTATTCCTCTAACAGGACAACGTGGGGAGCTCTTCAGACCCCAAAATAAATAAACATGATGCTCTCATCTGTAAAAAATGTATATTGCAAACATCTTGGATTTGTCAGACATTTTTAAAAGCATTACCTGACATTTGAAGTCATAGAAGTGCAGTAGCCATTTGACATAAACCCTGATGAGGAATTGAGTTTCTGCCCTCATGCATACCTTCACTAAGCTTACCCTAAAGACTGTCCTCGTAATCACATCCACTTCCATCGCTTGCTTTAGTTCAGTAAGATTATTTATGTAAGATTTTTTTTTTTTTGGTTTGAACCCTGACTAAATGCTTTAAGCAAATTATATGTAAATTAGATATCTGATTTTCTTTTGTGATTATATTCAAAACTAGTCCATGGAGACATGTAACCACCTTTGCACCATGATGCATTGCTCTATGTACAGTTAGTTAGTTGAGAACTCTCTTTGGTAGTGCTTTTCTTTATTGATTTGTTCTTCACAAGACAATCTTAACTGACAAGCAGTGATGATACAGACTCTGAAACCTTATCACTTAGTGAATGCTTTACCACTAAATTGACTGTGTAACGTTGATCTATACAAGTTTACTATATCAACTCCAACACTCAGGTCTACTGAAGCTTATCAAATCACCAAAAGTCTTAGTGCAACGCAGTATGCTGTGAACACATCAATGTCTTAATCTCTCCTAGAGCTGAATGTACAATGAACAAACGGTGATTTCCCAACCAAGGCCTTCGTGTGAAGAGCTTTTCTAGTTCCCGTTATAATGACTCTATGGAATGCTGTGGTATGTTCATGTACAAGTTGCCAGAAAAGCTTTGATGTGTTATTCCTTCCCTCTACAAACCGAGAAAACCATGTGCCTTAATATGCCACTCTTAAATCCAGACAACACAAGTGTCTGGATTATTGCAGTATCAGCAATGTACATATTACAATGACTGTGCCATTACATGTTTTTTTTCTCTTCTGTAAATCAGAGAAGTTAGAATGACAAAGTTGCAATAAAGTTTACATTTTCTTACTTCACTTCCTCAAGTATTTAAGTTCATACTTATCTCAAGACATCTCCGTGTTATATATTAGCAGTGAACATAGTGGTGCTGTAGGGTGGACGAATAAGTAGGGAGACCACCTTTCAAGTGGGGGAGGCTCCGACACCCAGAATGACCCTAAACAAAAATATGCAAATATGGAAAATGTTATTAAGATTTCATCATGTTAATTAATTATTATTAATTATTAACACTCACTTTTCCTCCTCCTCATGTCAGAAACTCTACGTCTATATATTGGTGAGTATGCTCATGACTAACATCTCCACTAATTCCATTTAAACCTAATAAAAGTTATTTATAGCTTTGATGAGCACGTGGTGGCAGAGATTCTCAGGGGAATCACATTCAGCTCCACCTCTGCTAAGCTTCTCTTCCTTACCTTCCTCTCCTGCTGCCCCTTGGCTGAGCTCCATCTTGGGGCCCCAGGCCCTGGTCCTTTAGTGCAGTTAGACAGGTGCAGCTGGCCACAGACATGCACGGCCTCCACGCCAACCACCAAGCTCATCCTCTCCATTTACACCCTCGCCTTTATCACTTAGATTCGTATGGCACTTTTTCAAAATCTGGGCACAGTTCTCAGCCAGATAAAATTCACAAGACTAGTGTGGCTCCGTAGTTTGTGAGGTGATGAAGTTACAGTGTAAGAGGATTGAGAGGGCTCTTCTTTAGAGGACAGCAGAGGTTAGAGAGCTATAATCATCTTAAGTCACCTTCATCATGCCATATTTATGTATTTTTACATCGATTGTTTCATTTAATAGAAGTCAACAGTTTAATTTAATATTTCCATAATTTAACATAAATATAAATATCCCTTAATTTGTGTACAACAAGTTAGTTTGTTATAAGTTATATGATATTGACCCTTTTTTCCGAAGCTCCCTCTGTGAGGTCCACTTTAATGTGAAATCATGGCACAATAACACAATTCCTTCCATAAATCTTGCGGTCAAAGACATCCACCCTTAAACTAACATTCAGCAGCAGCGCACAGTGGTCCAATTATTTTTTCCTCATTCATAGAATCAACATGTAACATTCAACCTAATTAGTTCAGGGCATAACAGAGCCTTACGTAAGTTGTCCAGCAGTGCAGGGAAAACAAATTGTCCTGCCAAAACCCAAATCAAGAATGACACGAATGATCTACATACAGTAGCTGCAATGAGAACAATGTTATTCTGCACTGTTAACAGCTACCAGTGATTACCACCAGACAAAATGGGAACATCGCTGCTCCAATGAATGATTAGCTTATAAAACAGGATAGGCAACATTGGCTCCCCTCTTTTCTTTGAGGGTGTTGTGGAGCAAGTGGCACATGAAATAAACTGGTGACAAGCAGAGGCTGCAGATCTCTCCCAAAGTCTACTTTTAGAAAGTGCAAGCAAAGGTTTTAGGTTTCAGTGTCTGCTCTTGAGTGAATGGGTTTTCATGCTTGCTGCCCATTAGGTGTACAATTTAAAGACAATTGTCCAGAAGCCAGCCGGTGGAAGTCTTTTGGTTATGCTGTATGTCTTGTGTTTTGAGTAGAAGATGCTGCCTTTCTCTTTTGTGTAAATACTACAAAAAAGAAAGTGAATGCACACAAAGCAAGGGACGCACTGTTATTGATAAAGACATAAAACACAAACATATACAAGGGTCAGGCTTTCAAAGTGATCTCTTTTCTCAAACTTCAGGTTCCCACAGTAGATGAGGAGTAAACAGACCTCAGGAATGCAGTCTTTAAATGTTGAAATGCCTGCTATCAGAAGCCGAGGGCAGGGTGACATCGGAGACTGTGCACAAGACAGTAGTGGACAAGAGCTTGAGGGAAACTCATGTGATCACTTTCTGCCTATGCCCTCCAGATGTCTTTAGACGTCTTCCGTTTAATCTAAGTTAATAAGTGAATATCCCCTGAGCAACCCTTGGTGGAGGGACTTACTAATACCCTAAGACGGAACTGGCTCCTTGGTGCTGTCCACTTGAGCTCAACCACCTGACCACATGGCAGGCTACAGCTTCCCTTTTTTCAGGCCATTTTCAGGAGGTTAACAAATTGTCAGAACTAAGAAAAACTGAACATAGCAATGACCACAAGCACTCTTTTGTAGCCTCTGATGCAGATGACGGTTGAGCATCCAAAATAAACAAGTGCTAAACCATTATCACGATGCAAAGTGCTTGACCTTTATGCTTGACAGAGGCCATTTCAAAATTCTTACCTAAAGCCTCATTGGTTGTCAGGGAGATGGTTAGATTCAGTGAGCTAATAAACATGGGTCATAATACCCCCAAGCTAAGCACTTGTTAAACACTAAATTAGGGCGGCTGCTAATAATTATTAGCGATGCTAGTGGCATGACTACAGATGGCAATGTTTGTTGGTCAACCACATTGATCCAGACTGAAATATCTCAGCAATTATTCAATGGATTGCTATAAAATTTTGTACAGCCTTTCATGGTTCCCAGACGGCAATTCCAATTGTTTCCTCTAGTGCCACCACGAGGTTGACATTAGTTGGTTCACAGATTCATGTCCCACCCAGGATGAATTGAAATAACTTTGGTGGTCTTTTAACATTTCAACTAGTGTCATCATCAGGTCAAAACTATTTGTCTAATACTTTGGTTAATAACCAAATACTTCCGTTTGCAATTAGTGTTTTTCTTTCCTAAGTAATAACAGATTGTAAGTAAGAGATGACATACTCAGAGGTGATACAGCTGTCTGACATTCACTTTATTGTTAAACGTGTTTTGGTATATCAGCTGCTTGTGTTTTTACACATCTTTAAATTAAAGGAATACACATACAGCTGCATCTTCAAAAACCATGCAGCAGTGTAAATATGAGGTCTACTGAGATAAAATGTCATACAACTACAACATACTGGCAAAATCTGTCATGTCAAAAAAAGGAAGCATTTTGTCCATTTAACTTCTTAGCTTCTTCTTAAACTTAGCGCTTATGATTCGCCACATTCAGCTGGTAAATAAGCATGTTTGATTGTGAATAAAAGGTTAAAAGATGGAAAAAATAAATAATATGAAACTGACAACATATACATAACAGCAATGCATTCCTACACATGACAGCCCCTCTCTATCCTTAGCTGACAACTTGACAGTTTGCTCATTAAAGTTTACATTTCTTCTTGATCTGAAAAAAAAGGAGTTAGGAATTGGTAAGTTTGAACTAAAGGGCCAGCCATGAAGTGCACACGAGAGTAAAAGTACAGTGAACACTCTTTTAACACAATACACAAAAAAGTCACTGTTGGCCACGCAGTCAGTCAAATTCAAACACATTGTGCTAGTGAGAATCACCCCAGCACACACAGCCTGTCCCGCTAATCTCTAATTTACTGCATCACAGTTTCTTCTACTGTTGCACATGTACACATAAGCACTAATCTTGCAATGCTAGGACAAGTTAGTAAAACCTGAGTATGAAAACGACAAACACGTGCACACACCAACATGATCTGACTTCGTCGCTACATCATACAATTATGGCAGCTAAAAAGAACAAACACACTGGCTGTGCACTTGAGTCAGAAAGGCAATGGAGATCCATTCATTATACAGAAGCAATAGCTCCTTGTCTCCTGTGTTGGTATCCAGAAACAGATACAGGGTCACTTTCCAGATCAAAGCTGAATATTTATTTGAATTTTCTTTACCAGAATTCTTATTTAATTCTTGTACTTATAGAGCAACTGTTTTACTCCTGCAGGCTTCCATAGATATATGATTAGTAGATACAACTGTGAGACTTTAAACTGAGCCATTTGAAATGAATGGACACCACGCAACATGCAATTTGTTGGATGATATTTAACGTCAAGTTTTCTGCTTTGGCCAGTCATACATGACTCAGGTGCTGCAACTGAGGAGACCTGAAGAAACCTAAAAACCAAACAGAATTCAAAAGGACTGTCAAAAACTGGGACAAAAACTAGTAAAAGTATTGCACCATCTCTCAACTTAAAACATGATTTAAATATTGGATGATGCTACTAAACAATCCTTTAGCTAAAAGGTCTCTCCTCCCTTTTTGCCCTTTTTACATTAGTGGGTCACTAAGGCACCGGTGCGTACAGTCCTGTGAATAAAAACTTTGATCTGTGCACCACCTGTACCCAATACCCCCAGAATCTCACCTTGCCTATACATACAGTACACATAAATGCCTCACACATATTGACAGTGAAGTTTTCAAATATCTCTCGATCTAATTTCTGTAACGTTAATGAACTTAAAAATAACCCAATATTCAACATTTGATTCTGTACAACCTTCAGGAAGAATATATATTTTGCTAAAAACAACTTTTCATGTTTATTCCACCCATGGAAAGGGGCATTCAATTGGTTTTCTTGTTGAGCTGGAAGAGTTCCAGTATGTCCAGCATGGCCTGTCTGATGTTGGCGCCAAAACGATGGGAGTCCTGCAGATAAAGCAAATACAAGGTGAAATAAAATGTAAAAAAATATATTTTCCTTAAGGTAATGGTCAAAGAAGACATTCAATTGTCTGTAAAATGAAATTCCATTGAACTTACAGTTTCTGGGCTTGAGTGTTTGCTAGAGATGTGGAAGTTGATGAGGTTCTCACCAAGAATGATGTAGGAGACACCATAACCATCATCAGCCACCTTAAGGACACAATAGGAAAGCAAAAGAGAGGCGAGTTTACTCTCAAGAACACTACTTGCTACTTTTTTTTTTTTAAAGTTGGACATTTTTTACATGTACATAGAAACGTTTTATTCCCTGAATAAAGATAACTTACCGGACCAAACCCACCACCAGAGGACACATACTCAGGGTGTCTAACCAGATCAAACAGCTCAACCTGCTGCAGAGGGGTCTGACTGGTGGACAGCCTCCACGGCTCGGACAGGACCTAAACATAAAAAGGCAAAAAATCACTGGTTAAAGCAAACTCACACTGTGTTCTCAAGTAAAAGAAATGTTCTAGCCCAATGTAGGTGCGTTTCTTTCTTTATTAGATACTTAAATAACTTTCCGCAGAGTAAGGGGAGAATTCTACACCTGTTATATAACAGTGATGACCTGGGTTTCAATATACCAGAGCCCAATCTACTTAGTCTAATACGAAATGATTGTATTCAGCTGTACATTTTAAAGTTCCTGAACATGGTAAAAAGTAAAGATTAATCTACAATTGTTTTGGTTTTATGTAATGGTTTTAAAAAAGGTGGCTTTCTAAAACACATATTTATTAGTATTTTCTAAAAAAATAGAAAAAAATGTGTTAGTTTTTTAACTATTTTCAAACACACAACATCCATACAAGAGTTGATTGCAAGAGTTGCATTCAATAATCTTTCTTTAATAAATGCTAGACTAGCTTTAATTTACCTCTATTCCAAAGAAAATCTAAGAAACTCAGATCAAATAATGAAACATAAAAGGACCCTTTAACCAAAACCTGGGCTGAGATCCAAATCTTGGAAACCATCATTTTAAGTGCAAAATTGTCAAAGGTTTAACAGGTCACCACTCTCAACATTCCATCACTGTATGAAGTGAGCAGCGGCACACAGACCAAAGCCACTTTGTTTGTATTGTTGTAAATCAACAGTAATAGATTCACATGGACAATATAATACTGTGGGGGTCAATTTACAAGAACCATTATGACAACTTTAAGAGCACATGTCTCACAATAACTTGCAATAACACCTCGTACCTCCTTGAGGAAAGCGGAGTCTTCTCCCAGGTATTTGGAAACCACATAGAGACAGAAAAGGTGGCGATCAATGCCATCTCCTGTCATTGCCAGGCGGTACATGTTTTGATGCTTCTCTGCTGCCACTTTGAGCAACTTGAGACGCTCTTCTCTCTGAATGGACAGGAAAGAGATAAAAGTGAAACATGACAAACAATTAAGGAGCACAATCTGCATATTGTGACTAAGAATAGCACTGTAATCCAAGTTGTGGTGTGTTGCTGCTGTTTATCCTTACTGTCTCATCTCTGATCATGGAGCGAACAAAGGTACAACTCTCCATTGTGCAGGAGCGCACAGTTTCTGTTCGGCCCTCGCGGAACAAACGCGTCATGGAGGCTTCGTATGTCAGGCAGAACTTCCCTTTGTCCTGGTCAGAGATAGCATGGGTCAGCATTGGAAAGAGACACCACAGGAAGTTGTTTTATAATCTGTTAATGGGTTAACAGTGGATGTTTCATATGTTGATATGAAAGTTACAAAAAAAAGTCAGCGACTTTTAGACGGCTAACATATAGACATACAAGAAATTGATGAAATAACAGAAACACCAGGAAGTTTCGTATCTAAACTGCAATACCATATCCAAACTTAACAAGGCAGCTACATAAAGCTAGATGCCATTTAGCATCAAGTTAAAACTTAACAAATATGTTCTATAATCGCCTCCTTTAGATGTGCTTTTTCTGTGTTTTGTATTAACAAATAAACAGGAAAATACAGCCTCTAACTAAAGCTGATCAATGTTATAATTAAATAATTAATTGACAATGCTTGACAGTCTTCAGTGATATGTTGGCTGGCAAGTTGTGACTGCCCTCTGCTGGAATATAACTGGACTGAACCAGTTATAATAATAAGCATTACTTGAGAAAGCAGTGAGATATATATGCATACCCTGTAATGGGCCAGCTGTAGGGCGATCTGGATGAAGGCATCAGGACTGGTGCGGCATTTCTTAATCAGACCCTTGCCAAAGTCAATGAAGGGGAAAATGTGAGAGTCCACATCATCAGCCAGGGTTCTGGCTACAGTCAGAGAGCTCTGGATGACCTCCTGGCACTGCAGGAAGTGACAGAGTTATATGTTAGACAGAGCAGATGCAGCACGGCATGGCTGACAAAACATTTATAAAACAGTTTTTTTTATTAAGAAAGCTAAGATTAATATGTCAGTGGCTTTAATACTTCTTAGAAAAGCTATTGTACTGCCACATCTTAATTTTCAAACCCAGCAGCCCTTTCTCCTCGCCCTCTATCTTTGAATTTATTTTTACCAACATTGGTGCACATAGTTTAAGATAGCAGCAGAGGGAAGCCAAAGCCTATAAATATCTAATCTCAGTCTTAAGCTGCAAGTATGCTTCATCACAAGTACTTTTCCTTTGGTCACAGACACCCTCACTCCACAACTTTCCACCGTTGGAATTGGTAGTGGCGGCGTCCAATTTTGCAACTTTCTGAAACCGACAACCCGACATTCACACCCACGTCATGCAGTGATTGGCTAGTTGCATGAAAGTGATCAGGGTTTAAACTTCTCTTTCTGGCTCTCTTTTTTCACATTTCATGTGTACAAACAAGTGCAACACTTTGAATGCCTACCAACAATTATCGCGTCCTTCTATATGCTTTTCTTCCCACCTTCAATGGTGGCCATTTGTAACAGCTATCAACACTTTTGCCTTCCAACGTGGTCGGACAACTCATAGGAACTAGTTCTTTCTGAGAACAGCCCAACCCTTACCTCGGCAGGGATGTCCCAGTGTAGCCTCTGAGGACCTGGCAGGTTGGGGTGGGGCTCCCCACAGCAGTGACCATCCTCAGAATATCCCAAGTTAACAGGGTCCATGGAAAGTACATGCTGCAATGCAGAGTCAAGTTTTAACATGACTAACATTAATTAAATGGAAGACATTAAATTGACTGATTTCACCTTTATGTCTTAAATACTTTGATGGACTATCATGGCAGTCACAACATGAAAACATTGATTTCTATTGCGTTGTATTAGTTCAGATTGTTGAACTAATTAAATGTATTCTTTGTTGTTTTTCTCAAAGAACGTTTTTGATAATACCCGAAGATAAACTGAGGTATTCATTTCTTAATTAACTCTTAATTATAAATGTATTATTTATTTATAATATATTATTTAATGGGAAAAAGAGAAATTCATCAGGTAAAAATGTACCTCCCACAGATGGCCCACGATTGGAGCATCTGCCCAGGAATGCTCTGCATTCAGTCCCATGGTGCCATTCTTGTAAACTATGAGGTTAAAGGTTTTATCAAACCACCTGAATAAAAACAAAGAATAATCACCTTCAGTTTATTTATTAATGAACTTGCTCCACTAACTCTTTAATAATCAGAAACTAAATACCGTTATATCAAGTCTATCTGTCCCACCTGTCGTAGCACTTTCCATGGAGCAGGGACTTGGCATAACTGTCCAGAGACTTGACTGGGTTGTCGGCATCATAGCGCTGCTCGGTGTCATCAAGGGTCACGAAGAAGGCTGCCCTCTCAATGGCGTCCAGAGACTGCTTGTTCTTACCACGGTTGAAGTAGGTTTCACGAGCCTTGGCCCATGGAGTCCTGAAGAATGTTCACCTTGTTTATTTTTTCAACTGAAAAATGTACTGCTCAGTACATATCTTGGGTACAAATCCTTAGTATCAAACTGAAGTAATCCTGTGATTACAAATTACAATATCAGTTGGAGCCCGTTCTAACTCTGCAATAAATATCTATATTTATGTATAGTATTTATTTTCTGCCTGTTGTGTTACAATATAGTATATTGTACAATATATTGTGTTGCGTCATCAACACTGGCTGCAGCTCGCTCTGTAATGCCACCTACCTGTACCCTGCAGTAAGAGCGGCTAGCTTCTCTTCTTCTGGCAAGGGCTCCGACTTATCAGCCAAGATCCTCTCCATCTGCTGCTCTATCTCCCGTGGCAACAGCAGCCGCCCATCATAAAACATCCACACCTTGAAGAAGCGGCCTTTGTGGTAGACAGCTATGTGTTTGCTCTCGTTCACATGCTGAAGAGTGTCTGGGAGAGAGGGACCAGAAAGAAGACAATTGGAAAAGTGTTGGCGGAGGAGTCAGGGAGAGTTGATGTATGTGTTTACACATGGATCTCTGTGCAGCTTAAAATTTGTTTTTAAGTGAAAGAGAAAGCAGTATGTCGAACGGAGTGTGGATGTCACAGCATTTAATTTGTGGTAACAATAGAAGTGGTAGTAACCAGTTATTAGTCGCAGTGGTAAAATGATGCGATATCCACTACATCCAGGGTTAATTCTTTTAATTATGTAAACATCCTTCTTATGAAGTTCTACTCATTTGAAGGGCAAAAAATCAACTGAATTCAAAGTGATACTATATAATGGGAGGGAATACCTAGTTCAAAAACTAAAGCAGCTTGAAATGGGAAGTGCAGGAAGTGAGATGAAAGGGGAAAGTCATTGGGAACAGGGCAGTGGTTTGAAATACAATAAATCGAGGCAATGTTTGTTCGAACTACTCGACCAAGAGAAACCAATTCAATCTGCAATCTTTGACACAAAGTTTTGAAATTGTTTTGGTGATGCTTAGTGTTCAAACAAGCATTGCCCTTAGTCAAGACAAAGGAGAGGATGCTTACACTAGGAAAACCCCAAGAACAACAACAACAGCAACCACCACCACCTCACATCCAGGTAATACTTAGCCTACCACTTATAGTATGGACAACGTGAATGTGAACATTGGGACTGACCACTGAGAGCCCATTATTTAAATAAGTACTATTTAACACTTTACTTTTAAAAACCTGATGCTCCATTTATGCATTACTAGGATCAGTGACTACATCTATCTGTCTACAAAAACTCCAGACAGGTACATTTCAAAGTCATATGAAAACTTTATTTTATTTTATTTAAATCTGTAATCACTTATATTTAATTCAAAAGTAGTAGTACTAAGTAATTTTTCTAAAAAGATTGAAACTCTAATTTAAAATGAGTTAGTCTGGCCCGGAGTGCCTAATGTCTCAAGAATGTACACATTTTGCGATACATTTAAAATTACATCTCAACTCAATTTGTCCCGGGGCTTCAAACGGAACTGGTCCTCATCTTGGTTATAGTGTTACATCATCCATTGGCGGTCATATCCACACTGACTATCCATGTTTCATGCCATGTTAAGTTTTTCTATGGCTGAACAGCATTTCATCCCAAATTTCAACAACGTTCTTGTTTAAGCATCTTGTGAAATATCCGCAGCAGAATGGCTTCCTCTCCTCTCAGAGCTCATATATTCATTTTAGATAATGCATGCCCATGAGCACCACCCAGGAGTTAAAGTGATAAAAGTATTTTATTATCTTTAAAACTCCATGGAACTCATTATGAACTGAATATAAAATAATATCCATATATTTCTTTTAGAAATAGATATTAATTTATGTATATTTTTTATGTATTCAGGCCAGGATAACCATAATACTATTGCTGTTTTGCCTTCACAAATTCAAACATTAGTTTTAAGTCACATGCAAATTAGTCCTTGACGGTGCACAGACCAGCACACATGCATTATTAATTTATGGAAGTCAGAGTTCTTCTAAATTCAAACACATGGACAAATGCCCCAAGGAGAAGTAAAGTAGGAGTAGTGTGGAGGAGGCAGCACTGCTAAAGACTCTACCTGTGTCTACACCTGGGACACGACTGGTGTTGAACATATACTCGTATTGGGCTGAGCACATGGGAATAGTGTGTAGGAGCATGAGCTGAAAAGCAAAAGGGGAGAGTCAAACACAGAGAGATGACAAACTAATTCACTAAAATCCCCAGAGAACGGCAGCAGACAAACACCTACAGGGACAGGAACATGGATGAAGTGGAGAGGGAGCGATGAGGACTGGTAAGACGAAAGGATTTAGGGAGCAGAAGAGACCTCAGAAGGCTGCGTGGAAAGGAGACATGAGCAGGGTCCAGAAACCAGTGGTCTGCCGTCTCAATGCCACCAGCAAAACCCTGATATTTGTACTATTTGTACTAAAGTATTTGTACTAAAATGTAGATAATCTTACATATTTACACGTAACAAATTACTTAATAAAATTTGAATATTTATCTCCCAAATAGATGCCTAAATTAAAACTTTTTTCAGGGCTTTGCTGTTGGGAATGAGTCCAGGAGTCAGGGTTTCCAATGGCTGTTGCCACGACAGTAGCTAGGTTCACAGGGTAGGGGGTCAGGGGGCACAGCGGAGATGTGCCCTCCTCTTACCTGTCTCCAAACCAGGGATGCGGGTGGTGTTAAACATCCGCTCCCACTGAGCCGAACACAGAGGAACCTTGTTTGCCAGCAAGAATATCTAACGCAGCATCCAAGAGCGAAGGGACAAAACAGTAAAACAGAGACAACTAAATGTAAGTGTGTAACAAATCAAGCTCATGCATTGGTGTTTGTATAAATGCAAACAAACTCTTTGCAAGAGATCAATGTGTGTTTATGCGACGTGTAGAGTTGCGTGTCAGGACTGTGCAAATGTAAAAAGAATCTGCACGTCAGCATCATGCAGGTTGGTAAAGGAAAAGGACTGACAGAGGAGTGGGAGAAGATGACACTACCGTGTGTCATTTAAATCACCAGCATTTATTAAGCCTTATTCACTAAGCCTTTGGAAAATGCTTGGGATCTTGCTTTGCAGGTAATCACAGCTGTGCTTTCAAAAACAAGCATAAAGCACAGCGCATGGCTCGTTCCAAGTCCAAGTAAGACACAGTGAGCCAAGTACAATATCAAGTATCTACATTATCATTAATAAGATTGTGGATAACAAACTTACTTTAGTGTACACAAGAAAGGATTGTGAAAGATAAGCAGTTTTCATTGTAAACTTAAACCATATACTCGCTGAGAGTATAATCACGAGATACTAGAACGTTTTCATAGGAATGATATGGTCAAACATGTACTGGTGTAATTTATATAAAGCCGTCGCAGTGTGTGCGGATCGACAAAATCATTTCGGGAATGATTTCCCGGGAATGATACTTACTGGTTTGATCTGAGCTCTGTCCAGTTTTCTCCTGTAGAGCATGATAGCATGGATGGCATTACCTGCCCTGGCAGCCTGGATGGAGGTGGGGAACACATACAGAAAATCCTGGGCAGAAAAAAAAGGAGATTAGAAGATAGATAATATTTAATAACGTTTATATATAAACAATAAATGGAGAAACTTCATTTTTCGCTTAATATTTAAACAAAAGCTGAGCCATTGTTTGCAAACAGATAGGCAGGTAGAGATGTCTCACCATGGCATAATAGTTGCTGTTGACCATGATGGGCTCTCGGCCTCTAAGGTAAATATACTCCTCCCACCAGTCACTGACCTGTGCAACACAAAGAGAGGGAGGGGGGAAAGGAACAGAAGGTGACATTATTAGACACACTGCTTTTCTTGACAGTTTGAAGTTGATTCAAGACCTGTGTCTTTTGGACAGTGTCCAAACCTGTGACAAAAGATTAGAGTAGAGAGAAAGGGACAGGAATTATTTCTCACTCACATAGTTGGAGGCCCACCAGGACTTCAGTTTGAGGTACCATTGCAATCTGGGTCCCAGGTTCTTCTCAAAGTCTTTAGCCAAGCCCTCCATCCGTTCATAGTGCTCATCATCCATTAGTGGGCGCACTGACTCCAGGTACTGTTAACACAGAGAAATGAATAGGCATTATGAGTGAAGCAAAGGGTTATTGGTTTTCAACAAGGAGTGAGCAGGCAGGCCAGAAAAACTAGGCAGGATGTCTGTTTAGTGGCTCTGCCTTAGGCAAAACAGTCAAAGAACTAAGAAGATGACCTGGGGATATGCGTGAATTGTCACGTTATTTTTATTTTATTTATTTTTAACTGAAATCCACATAGATGTGCCAAAGGGCATTGTGAAGTTGAGTGGCATTTAATTTATTAAAGCAAGTACTTGCTCACTGCACAAATTCAACCCTTGACTATGTTGAATGTAATATGAGCTAAGGAATTGCATGCAATTAAATAGGCTTTTATCTCAATTGGTTATTTAAAGAAATTTTTTTAATGATAAGCCTTCTCTAATTTTCTTAAAACTGCAACTTCTGGTTCCAGTACAATAGCTAAGAATATTATGAACAAAAAATGACATAACAGGTGGAAATTACCCTTCTGCAGGTGTCCTTGATAGTGGGGACAGGTAGCCGAGGCAGGGAGTTCTGGAAACTGTAGAGCATTGGCTTCCTGCCAGAGAACACCTTCACTAATATCTGAACAAGCAGAACAAATAAGTTAGTTGGAAGAGAGAAATTAAAACTCAAAGTTAAAGGTTTCACCTAGAAACCTGCAGGGTTTGAGGCAAAGTGCAAACATATAACCAGTGGGTTAAACTAAAGGGACCAAAGTGGTGTGGCATATACATCACACAAGAATTGTCTTGTAAGTAAATAAGTCAATTGTATCTTTGACTCATCATAGTCACTTGGATTTGGACTTTTCATCTGGAATGAAGACTTAAATTAATTAAGTTAGCCCTGTTTCATGTCAATAAATGACCGTTCCAACTCTTGTCTCTCATACATCTGGCTGTCACAATGGCTGTTTTTGAAACTGTCTACTATACTAGCAGCACGTACTGATTTGGCCAAAATGTAACATGTAGAATGCAGTATGCAGCAAAATCTGAAGTATGGCAGAAACAGCAGATGTCCTACTGATTCGGAAAAATTCTCCACTATGCATCGGACCAGTCTACCTCGCCTACTATATCCCACAAAGTAAAGCAGTGGAACGGTCCCCACTGTTTTTTATAACTTTATTCACATGGTCACCAACGGCGGACGGCAACACAAGCGCATCAGTGGTTGACAGGGAGAAATATAAATAGAAGTCTATGAGGCATAGACTGTATATAAAGATGGACGATGCATCTCTACATCCTCCCATTGTAAAAAATGAAGCCAAAATACCCCGGATACGGAAGCTGACATCTTGCGTTAGTGACGTCATTTGGAGCCAGACTCTGCGAAGTATCAAGTTCCTGCCTATACATCCGCCTGAGCCAATCGTTAGCACACTCACATTTGTCAATCATGACCCAGTTTTATAGCACCAAATAATAAAAAACAAACACTTGAATACACATCAGCGTGATAAGAACTACCTAAAATGACCGAAACCATCTTTGGGGAAAAATGTATTTGATGTGTACTTTGACTGTAAACAGCCAGCAGAGGGCGATCGAGATGTTTTGGCTTCACTTTTGAGGAGTTGTGTCCATCTTTATAAAGTATACAGTCTTTGGTATGAAGTGGCAAAAACTGCATTTTTTAATTCATGTATAAATCGGCTCTAAAGTTAATTGAACAAAGAAGCACATTCATTGTCTCACCAACCACAGACGAGTAGACCAGGACACAGAGCCGTGGCGTGCATGCATCCAGCCATGCCACGACAACAGGCTTTTAAGGACATTCCTCATAATCATGATTATGGTGACCCACAGGCCCGTGCCCACCAGAACTCCTCCAACTATCCTCTGGCTGTCTGTGGACATATATCGACTGTGGACAGAGAGAGAGAGAGAGAAGAGAAGGGAGACAAAGTAGGGAGAGACCAGGACAAAGACACCAATTTACATTAAAATCAAGATTGATAAACAATACATATCATTTATCCTGACATGATTAAAATACACACCTTTTGTGGGTGATAACCTTAACGACACTGTCATAAACAATGTCCTTGACTTGAGGGAAAATCCCCAGAATTGCTGATAAGAGAGGCATTAAAAGCTTTACGAGCAGTGTTCGCATAACATCACTAAACAAGATCAACATCGTTAGCAAACATGAAGATGAGGTGTGGTGGACAGTTGGAACAAAATGTGATCAACCACTTTACAGTCTGTAACTACACCTAGAGCTGCCAGTGAAGCAGATACTGGAGAAATAAGACCTACATGTTTTCTCGTAAATACCTGAGGCACGTGCATGAGTGCAGAAAAGTAGTAAAAGCTTGATGACACAGTGAAACACATCCCACCGCCATCACTATAGATTTGTCAAGGTGTGGCATTTTCAAATGTTGGATTTTTCATCAGTTAATCATCTCTTCCATGCATGTTATTCTTTCTAGCCAAACTCCTACCACCGAACCTTGTCAATCAACTGTGAACAAATTAGCAAGGTGGTTATGTCTGGACACAAATACGGCTCTTTAGTGTTCCATTGTATTTTCTAAATCCAATAATGGAGAGTTTATAAAAATAGCTCATAGAAAATTATTTTTACAAACAATGTTGCGCTGGAAGAGCACCTCATGACATTAGTGGGCTTACCTGATGGGTATGTGTTGACCCAGCTTGGCAATCAACCCCAGAGAGGGATCCAGCTGATTGTATTTATTGTAGGACATGTAGGACACAACCACTACCATGAATCCACCAGGGCTGCCCGGGTACACACCAGTCATTACCCCATTCTGTTGAAAGGTAAACCAAATGGAGGGTCACAAAGGTCATCAGGGTCACAGAGAGAAAATACTAATAAGGATATAGTTATATATATATATATATAGTAAAATGATTGATTTCATAACAGTGTTTTGGATGGAGAAATCATTAATTGGAGACATTTAAATAAAAGAGGAAAGTGTGAACATGCTAGAATGCTTTGGGGTTTGAATCACACAGAATGACTGTAAACACACAACTAGGCCAAAGGCTAGAACACACAGAACGGACAGGAAGGTTACGGTCACTGTTGTGTGGGAGTGGGTGACCTTGCAGCAATCAATAAATAAAAACACAGCATTACTAGGAACCTAATGATACTGTTTATTAACAAAATATTTACAGGGAACAGACATGAAAAGAAACTGTTGAAATACTTCTAGTAGGCAACAAACAAGAGTAACAGTAACACCTATCACCTTGAAGCGAATGAACCTTTTCTTCCAGGAGTGCAGGCCAGAGAGGTAGATCTGGCGTAGAGCCTCGTGGCACAGCTGTAGGTCAATGCCATCAGGCGTGACGGTGAACTGGAAGGCCACCGCCTGGTGAGCTTCTGCCATGGCGGCTACTACTGTACTGTAGGGTCACTGCGGATAAGGAAAGTTCAAGTTAGTTAAGTGGAAGTTTCAAGAGCATGTATAATCGAACATAAAAAAGATAAATGGAAGATGTAGCATTGTAACACTGACCCACCCACATCTTAATTCTTGCTCCTACAATCTTGTCTCACTTTATGTTACCATGGATGACATAACCGTCTGGTAAATTCATCACAAAGTTAGACTAACATGGATACCGACTTTAAGACCGATCAGATCATAACAACAATTTACCATCAGCAGCCCATCCTGATATCTGGGTTGGTCTGTAAATAATTGTTGTCAGGCAAATGTCACAACAAGCTTCCATATTGACCAGCTCCTGTCACAGTTACTTGAAATCAGTAGTCCTTATTCCTAGACAGTGCCGCAGGTTACCTAATTTCCGAGATGTAATCAGTTTATGCTCTTTGTAGGAAAACGGCCTCTGACTGGCGAAGGATTCTTATTGGATTTGAAAACAACACTGATGTGGATTTAACAGCTAGTTAAGTGGATAACTGCATGCTTACTCAGAACCACAGTATCAAAAGGTTAAAAGGCAAAAGCGCTAAAATGTGGAAATGTGCTAGATGAGCAGCTGTTTTAATTTCCTATAATGGACATTTCCCTTTTCATGTCTCTGTGTAGTCTTTAATCCCCTTTTAGAGTTACTGTAGTCCAACACTGGTCTCAAGACACATTTGTTTTTTCTCTGTATAATCTTGGTCTTGCTTGAAACTTTACTTGGTTTTGATCCTGCCTTTACTTGAAAAACCTGAGTTTTGTTTTTTCACCAGTCAAGCAAACAACTGTAGCACAATCATTTGACTATGTCTCAGAGAGTTATCTGCTGTCTGTGTTGTTTCTAAATAGCTGTCATGTGATGCAGCACTGAAACTTCCCAGCATTAGGAATGTTAGGACATTAGGATTACAAATGCTAAATATTAGGTTTTTTTTTCATTTAAGGGAAAGCTTAGTGTCTATTTGTCTCTTGTTTGCATTGATATCATTCCCTAACTTCAGAAGTTGATACAAAAGGGAGCTCTGGGAAATAACCTTGTTCAAGGGGGAGTCTGGTCTAAAGCTTATATTTTATATCCAAGAGTAACTAAGCTTGTCGGTCTTATCTTTTGTATCTAGGCAACTATTCAGGCTACTAATATTAAAATGTTATTGGTATTTTTCTGTATTAACTGACTGTATTAACTGACCCCAGCAGCTGGGGCAAGGTGGGTGCCATTATGAAGTTATTTTTTGTCTTATGCAAAAGCAAATTAAATCCATGATATCTTAAGATATGTAAAATCCTAAGGTCTTTTTCGAATCGATAATCCCTCTTGAGATGTGATAGAAAATGGTAGCCTTTGTTTTTTTCTTCGTAATGAACATGGCAGGGACTATGATGGCTTTAGAAGCTCAGAAAACCCATCTCCATTTAAACTTATGTTAGTTAAGCCATATTTTGACTATGACTGGTGTAGCAGACCAACATGTGTGTGAAGTACAGACCACCACCTGGATGATGAAGCTGCAAGGAACCTGCTGTTTCCAGCTGCCTTCAATTGCTGTTGGAAATACAATTGCCACAGTAGCATACATTTAAAGTTACTGCCTAAGATGACTGAGAGTCTGAAATTGACAGTTATTTATATTGATCATAAAGCTGGTTCTTTTGTGGTTACGGTAATGTTTGGCATCCCACGGAAAGGCTTTGCAAGGGCTTTACGCAAGTTTTCACAAGACTACAGCGACGTTTCTCCTGCAAAACTCTACTTCACGTCTGAAAAGCCATGTTTTTTTTCTTTGCAGAGTCCATTTTTATTTAATTGAAAAAGAGCACTCTGAAAGCAGGACACGTCGTTTCTACGTGGTCGGTCCTGGAAGGAGAAGTATCCACAGAGCAGTGTTTCAGCAGCCAGTCCCCTCCCCCAGCTACTTTCCTGCATCACATGATCCACCCTGCGCTACAGAAACTAGGGGAAAGGTCGCAGCGCTGCGCCGCTTAGATACCGGGTAAAACTGGCAACATAGTATTCACAACTCCTCATATGCCAGCAAGCATATCCTATTGTGATTACTATAAAGCCACCGGAAATAGTATATAGTTTGTTTAGGATACTGTATAGCCGGTGTTTGTCTTTTTTCTTTCTTTTAATCGTTAATTAATCATATCAACAACCAACAGTCTCCCGGCACTTAACGTAGCATATCTGCATTGTTTTTGACCGCCACCGCCACTTCATACAGCCTTTTTTACCCCAGTTGTCCTTACTAAACGCTCCATCAGACACAAATGTAGGATAAGACATATGTAGGTTAGGCTTTTAGTTTGGTATTATATCAAGTATCCTACCCACGTGGTCTGTGAGAAATGGGGTCACTAGTGTGCTGTGCAACCTCCGATGTTAATCAACTATATTCGATTTATTTATCAAGCTAACCAGCGTTTTCAGCCACACGTACACAAACAAAGAGTGTTATCTCTACTTGTACTATGTTCAAGAAGGACCCCATGACAAACCGGCTTTTACTGACCTTCACTGGCAGGTGACCTATACACACATAATGTCTCTTTTCTCACATACCATAGGCCACTCTCAAGAACACATACTACCGGGTATTATTACTGAATAACAGAGCTAGTATAATGTATTGTAATAGAGCTGCTAGATGGTTGTCAATGAATGACCTTTAATTGGACTTTTGCCTACATTCATGTTATGAGCAACAACGCAGGTGTGTCCCTACCTGGGTCGTTCAATAAAGGACCGCAATACAAAAAAAAGAACAAGTTAAATGCGTGATGCAGTTATTCATTATAGGCCTCTTCAATATATATTTTCACAACCAGCTGTTAAAAAACAAAAGTATGGCTGTGAGTGCGATAACCCGTTTCCCTCGAGATTTACTTTCGACTTTCACAAGTCAAGATATGCCTGTAAACTTCATTTCTGACCGCTATAGGCCAAACAAGCCTACAAGCCACCGAACGTGTCAATGCGAAGCTAAGAAAATCTATTGCACGTCATGTAGCCTCAACGCCGCGCAGCTCTGTGTGCGGACTAGGAAATAAAACATAAATAACGTTAACTGCGCATACATAACCATGGCTTTCACTGGGTTTGGTTTAGCTTGTCGAGGTTGGCTTCCCCCCCCAAATCACTGAGGCCATATTTGCACAGCTACTTCCAAAAACTGCAGGAAGAGAGAACAAGTCTAGACCGCGCGTGTGAAAAAGGAGAATTGGTACTCACCAACCTTCTCTATTAGTCTGAGAGAGAGCGGATCTTTCTGGTTTGACGTGGATGTCACACGGCTCGGCTGTCGGCGGGGACTGTTCTACACTCGGCATGAATGGTAGCACAGCCTTGTATACACAGCCGGCCCCTTTTACTGGCCAACAGAACACGTCCTGGTAGAAACAGCGCCCCCCCTGAGGTCTCGTGTGCTATAAAAAGAGTTGTGTGAAGACAGCAGGTAACAAATGGAAAGACATGACATCACAGACAACACCAGCATTTCTGGTTATCCAGGCTGTTGCAGGTACAGGGGATGGACACAATATTAACAACTTCTATCTTGGTATATGGTATTTTTTCACAATTTGATATATGCCACTGCTGATAAAAATAACCGAAAAGGGAGTGTCCAGAATAATCAAGGTGCTTCATCCAACTGATGAAACAATTTACATGAAAGTCGAACACTGTCTTTCCCATTGATTTGTAACATTTCCTACAATGGTATAATCCAGTGAGAGATATTATAGGAAGTGCTACCATGGCATAAACTGCATGGCAGTTTACTTTAATAAAGGTAGCATTGTTGCAGGGCAGTTGTAATATATTGCATTTTATTGTAACAGTGTCAATATTTAATACTGTTTCTACCTTCTTATATCATAATATTGATATCATCTCACCAATAGAGTACGCCATTCTGACTTGTCAGTTGTTACTAATAACATTAACAATGGCTCTGTTCTAATAAAATGTTCCAGCAAGCCATCATAATGACAGTGAGTCAGCAAGCACAATACTAGGACGCTGAAACCACAGCAGCTAAATGGAATTAAGCCATCATTCATTTTGCTTAGAGAATGTAACTCAGTTCAGGGGGAAAATCTACACAAGACTAAATCTAGACACAGATCAGACCCTGATCAGAGGACCTTAGAGACCTGCTAGTATTATAGGGCAGCAGCAGCAGATCTCTAATGTAGGCAGGTGTCTGACCATGCAGTGATCTATAAGTGATCATAAGAACATTCTTTTCGATTCTGAACTTGATGGGAAACTAGGGAAGAGAAAGTCAGAGTCAGAGTCAACTGTCAGAAGTTACAATATTCTAAATGGGACTAGTGTGATTTGTCATTCCCAGCTATGTTTTGCAGGCTGGAAAAAGTGTGGCCGGGGGTGTCAACAGGTCACGTCTGTGTGGTGAAACAGTGCACTGATAAATACATCAAGTGGTCAAAAGTGCAATAATACATTTCTGACGATGCATGCATTTACAACTGTCAATTGGCAGCAAAAGCAGTTTTTTTCAGCCTGTCATTTTAGGGGCTGAAGTAGTCGTTTGTACTTGAAGGCACGTTTCAGATTATACCTAATATATCAGAAAATCATTTCCTATGATTTAAGATGGTTTAGCCAGTAAAAAACTAGCTAGACACAACACGAGGCAACATCCCGGTACCACGTGTATGTCTAGTGTTTATCCAACAGAGGGTGCAAGATGACCATTTTTTGTCAAAGAGTTTATTCAAACGACGAATGTGCTTGCAGTCATTTATTTAAGAGTTAAAAACTCGTTAAGTGTTTACTGAATAAATAAATACCATGCATGTATCAAGCTACACAACAACCTAGCGTTAATGTTACATTAACCGTTAAAGCTAACAACATTTAACAAACGTTAAGTAAAATTGTCGCGTTAGTTGGAGTTATTTCTGTTGCCAGCTAGAACAACTGCATCTTAAGGAGGGAGATTGTTTGAGACCCAGGACTGTTTGAATTGAAGTAGTGTATTTGTAACAAAAAACAAAAACCCAAATACGGTAAATATGATAGCTTACTGTCTTTCGTTCAGTCCGCGGGGTGGGCGCGCCTCCCGCCGCTGCTCGTGCGCGTGCGTGGTAATGCCACTGGTGTGCCGCCTGCCAGACAGCTGCAGCCAGCCAGCTCGAGGCATGTGGAGTCGGGCACGGGGGTGAGTGCGTTTGACCAGCATCGATTTCAGCGAAGCTAGTCGACATTCGGGGACAAGCCTCTCATACTTTGGACTGAGACAGCGTTTAGGTGACGGCTCCCCTGGACAGCGAGGGAGATAATGAGAATAGTGGATTTTGTTTCTACTTGTAGGTAGGCTACAGCGCAGCAGCATACGAAGGGGAAGTCACCCCAAAAGGTAAGCAGCGACGACGGTTCTCTACTACTGAACGTTAGCGTCTCTCACTTTACAATGATTAGCGCTGGAAACGCTAATATGTAAGTGGCCACAGAAGAAATGTCGCCGGGTTCTCTTTATCTCGTCCTTTTGTGTTTTTACAACTTGGCTAATCCACTACAAATCAATAAAATAAGCAATATCTACTAAATGTAAATGCTACTTGCGCGTGTACAGCCGTGGAAAACGTTATTTGCTTCCATGTACACGTGATTGATAGACATTTTTGCTGGTTCTTATTGTGGGAACATGATCCGTTTACTGTAAGAGTAGATCGCCAGCCTTACGACACCTCTGTGTTGAGGACAGTGAATGAGCGTTTCTATAAGGGAATTTCTGATTTTGCATCACTCTTCACGGGCTTTCCAGCTGTTAAATAGCACATAAACCCCGGCTAGGGTGGCGAGAAAGGTTCTTGTGATGAGATTCGCATCTCTGTTCTTAATTTTGTAGTTAAATTAACTCCAACAAACAGTATCTGTTTACTGATTGTCTGCGTATGAAGCCAGTTCTCAATCTATTTCAGTCTTGACATCCAGTTCCGCATTTGAATTAAAATATACATAGCAGGTATGAGACAAGTGTCAAAATCAGGAAGTATATATTACTTGTGATCGAGATAAGATTGTACGTATTTAGGAGACATGGTTCTTGTCATTGGAGAAAGCAGGCTTTTACCCTACACAACCGACTACACAGACCACAGATGCTCCAGCGTCTCGAAGTAGGCCAGTTACTGGTCATGTATGCCATGCCATGCCATGCCATGCCATGCCATGCCATGCGTGGTCCCCTCTGGAAGGTTAACTGTGCGTCTCAGTTCCTATATGGAGTGGGGGAGGAGGTTACAGACAGTGTTGAGTGAGAGATCTCCAGCAGGATTTAGCTCTCTGCCAGATGTCTGGTGGTGGTCATTGTTTTGCTGTCATTTGCCCCCCTCGTTGTGTTTTGGCGTTCAGTGTAATGTAGCAGATGTGCATGTTGTGGATGGCAAGTGCACATTATCTCTACTCTTTTCCCCACATTTGAAATGTGCACTGTCATCAGTTGGTGTGCAAACATTTGTGAAGGCATGTGATGAAGTTGAAGGAGAAAGATAATGTTTTTGCGAATAAGTTGGTGTGTGTTTGCAGTGAATATGCTTATGGATGCACAGAATTTAATCTTTTCAGTACAAGTCTTCAGACCACAGACTGTCCTTTTTATAATAATAAGATCGTATTTTGCTAAACTGTAAATGCACAAATTCAGAAGTTTCTTTTTAGATTTATTGTTGCAATGTTCAGCCGTTAGTAAGTGAGTGTGTGTGTGTGGGGGGGGGGGTTACACTGTGGGACCCAGTGCTTGTGGTTCAAAGAAGAAGCACCACAATGGAAAGGTGACAGCATTGTTGGTGTATTTTTGTGTGATGAGTAGCATGTAAGAGCCCCCGCACCCACCCATCCATCAGCATTTCTGTCTCTTTTATTGTGTCCTTTCTCTCTGCTCTGTGTTCTTTCTGGTGTCAAGTGGTGTGATTTCTCTTCTTTTTTTGTTTTGTGTCTTTTCACATGGTAAAAAATGTCCCAATGAGTGGACCAATCATCAGTTTTTCTGTCAAAAATGGTCGTCCAAAATACAGGATTTGCCTCCATTTATCGGATTAGTGTGACTTTGTGCTTTGAAAAGCTGAATCCAGCTGCACTCTTTGACAAACTTTTATTTGCAAATAGCTTTCAGGCACTTGAATGTGCTCTTGAACAATGATCATACTGCCCTCTCTGATTCCAACAGGATGTGAGCCACGTGTGAGGCAGAGCATGTGATTCTTTATTTTGTTTCTATGACTGTGAATGGGCCTCAGTCAGCAGCATTAGCCTTATTTTTAGTACCCGCAGAATTAGTGATTAAGTCCTTTGTCATTTTATCATTTTAAATCACCACATATCTGATTTTGGGGCATCAAACAGCCTTTCCAGTGTGAAAGCATTGCAAATAATACATTTAAGGTATAATTTGGTTAACTAAACTCTACTTATGAAAAACATAACATCAGTTCAATTAATAGTTTTACTATCACTAGGCCTAAAATTCAATCTCTTACTCTGAGACCATATTTAATGTCCATCAATTGTTTTTTCATAATTCTCTTCAATCAGCAGTCATTGTGTTCTGTTGTGGTAATATTATTTCAGTGACGAGGCCTCAATAGACTTTTTGTCTGCCTGAATGGCGGCTTTATGGCAGACGTCAAAGGCCTACAAACGCTTCAGTGTCACAAAACGCACGAAGCCTTTTGCCAACCACAACCAAAAAAAAAAAGACAGACAGGCTTTAACCCTGCTGTGTGACTAAGAGTTATCTTTTCAGAGTTTTAGTCTTGTCTTTTCAGATGTCTTGCTAATATAGCCTATGTCCATATTCCTGCCTATTTTATCAGTGTCTATCAGTGTCATGGTCCTGCATGTCACCATGCATTGGGTGAGAGGCAGGGGTATGCACCGGATAGATTGTCAGTCTATTACAAGACTACAGTACTGAGACAAACACAGTCACACACACATTTACACCTACATGCTATTTTGAGTTTCCCAATCACCAAACCGACACGTCTAAAGCCTTTGCAGACCTGCGGAGAACATGCAGACAGCACAGACAAAAGCCAAAGCCGGTCAGTGGATCTTTACACATTCTACAATGGTGATCAGGATTATTAGTACCATCAATAGGATACTCACAACATAAAGAATAGCCTAATCATCATTAAGACTGTATCTAGTCTCACTTCATCATATCATATTTGTTTTTTTTCATTTTAACTGTTAAGAATTGACGTTAGTGCCGAAATGATTAGACAAATAATCAATAAGTCAATCAACAGAAAGTTAACCGCAAGCCATTGTGATAATCAATTAATCATCTAGGTAATTTCGTTAAAAAAAAGCCAAACACTGGTGTTACTGGTTCAAGCTTTTTTTCTTTTTTTGTATCAGTGTAAATTTTATAGCTTTGGGTTTGGACTGTTGGTCAGACAAAAGAGGCAATTTTAAGAGAATCTGAGAAATTGTGATTTGATTTTGAGCCTCTGCCAGAAACCAGTGCGACATTTGCATGAGCTATGGCAACGCACAATTTCTGCACATTCTATATCAGATTACACATACTGATTTGTACAGATAGACAAATCTAAATCTCTATTTATTTGTTAAATGTATTTTCTAGATTCATAGTAAATGTAGTAAATCTTATGTTAGATTGTTGTAATTGTTCTTTTTACTACTACAACACTGCAATTTCCCCTAGAGGATCAATTAAGTCTATCTGTCTGTCTTGTCTTGTCTATAAATTTGCCAAATCTATTCCCCACACTCTTTTGTTAGGAAAAGTTGAGGTCACCCTTTTGTTGAGATTGTAGATTGTCACTCAGGCTGACAACAGCTACATCTCTGAGGAGATGAGTGGTAGCTCTATGGGATAACAGCCCAAATAGTTGTTTGTCTTTTGGTATTTGTATAAAGGCTAAATTGGGCTATCTTGGAATTTCCCCTCTATAATAGCCTCTCATTTGTCTTTTTTAGATGCCACTTTAGATTTATTTTTGCTCCAAATACTTAACCTCCTTGTGTTGTTGAATCATGGTGAAATGACAGTTTGCCTCCAGTGTAAGGCTGATCCCCTTCCACATACCATAATCCTCTCTTTCTGTGCATGTAAACATAATTTGAACATGAAAGCTATGATAACCAAATCACCACTGGAGCATGCATCAGTGAGCCTAGCATCATTTTGGCTTATCATAATGTCACGAGACCAGCTGACTTTGGCCCTCATTGGGCCTTACTTATTAGCATTACCATTTTGAATTTTTTAATCAGTTTGGCATTTTTTAAACTGGTGCTGTGCTGGTGTAGGAGTATACAAACGGCGAGTATCAAATCTCATGTTGTCATGAGCTTATTGATGTCCTCGGCATTTGCATCTTGCTGTAGAGTTTTTGTTTTGAAAATGGTGGAATACATAAAAATAACATAACATGTCAGCTTGAGGTTGCATAACTTCCCCAAATATTGTGCATTTCCCCTGTGCATTTCTTAGCCATGTATTATTAATTATTAAACTTTTATCTTCTGAGTTTACAAAGCGTTTATAATGTAATAGCACTAGATGTTTAAACTCTTTGCTCTGGCTGCACTGGTAGTATTATGACTTCATTCTTGCCAGGAAGAGGATCCATTTATGAGAATGTGGCTTTCTCAGCAGGGTCCTGTGGTTTTGTGTGTTTATGAATACTGTTCCCTTGACATTCCTGTCCTCCTCATACCACCCCTCGGAAAAGTGCTGCCACTCTGGGAAACAAGGCCACTCTGGCTGGCCCGCTACTCCAGCATCTAAAATGTTGTGTGGTCGTTGTTATATTTAGACACCCCCTCCTCCCCCCAGGTAACGGGGGAGGCAGCAGCTAGGACCAGAGTTGGTTCTCAGGCTGGGTCAGATGCAGGGTGAGAGCCCCTTTCCTCAGACTCCAGCTTGTTATTTCCTTTTGTTAATATGGGTAAAAGGTGAGGTAGTTTGGGATTGCGAGTGTTATTGGTGAATCTGTGTTCTGCATGCTCAGCTTTGTAAAAAAAACGATAAAGCAGAGTGACAGTGGCAATACAGAGTAGAGCAGGACAGAAAAGCCCCTTGGGGACAACAAGCTATTCTGAGCCTTGTGCTTTTCCCCAGTCCCTGTGCTCTGGATGTTTCGGCCCTGGGTCACACAGTCTGTCTCGCTGCTATTTTCTATGGATAAACACAAACACTCCAGCTGTATAAAAGAATTGGAGGGAGATGGAGGAAGGAGAGGCTCAGACAGCAAGAAAGACAAGCACTCTCTTGTCAGGGAGACTTTGTGGCTGGCCTTTAAGGATTTCTCTCATTGGCCTAGTTTGGTATCATTCTTCTTCCAGTTCTTGAGTCGATTGCCTAGTTTATGTGGTCTCAGTGGTCGCTTCAAACCAGTCAAGAGATTAAGTTACTGGCTTACTGTTTGTCATGCTTTGCTGTGAGTCAATAGACACTATGTCCAAATCCTGAGAGGAACCGTAAGGATAAACAATTGGCCATTGTCCATTCACCATCACACCTGCAAAACACATGTTTGGTAGCATGAGACTTTGACATTTGCATCCTTATTAGGCTGAATCTGGAGGGTGATGGTATTGAAGTGTCTGGCTTATATTTACACGCACATATAGTCATTGTATATGTAGTGATTGGTCATTATGGTCATATTATTATTAAAATATCCCAAAATATCTTTTTACAAGATACTTGTCATTGTGTGCTGTGCACTCATACTGAATCACTCTCTGGCTTACACTTACACTCAACCCAGTTATCCGGTTTGAGCAGCTTTACTGTATCTCTGAAGTTCCATCTGGACTCCATACCTTCCTTTTAATAAAGAAAGAGATGGCCGTTGAACATCACGTACCAGTTTGCGCTCAATTTCCTGCAGGGTGATTTCTCAGCCTCTGAGGGGTCCCTTTTTATAACATGACTTTGTTTTTCAACTGCCAAATTAGCGTTGTGATGAAAAGAAAAGAACAAAAAAATCAGTTGAAGGTGGACTACTTTGTTAACAGTGAAGCTTCCTGCTGTTCTATACACTGAAGCACATAGATATCTGCTACCCAAATAAATCTTTCTGATACCTTTTCCCAGCTACGTTACCCCTGCTGAAAATAGAGAAACCACCTCTTAGAGTGAGCCTTATTTTTCCCCTCTCTCGTGCCTACATGAACACTCTGTGTTTCTGAAGCTCTGAAGCTATCTGGGACTTCTCCATGTGGAAATTAGAGCCATGTGGTCGCTTGTTAGCCTCCTTCCTTTTCTGAACTGAAATGATATGAGCCACCACGAGCCTACAGCGCTAAGCTAATGTAATGATAAAGGGTAATAACAAAGAGTGCATTACAAGACATTCCTTGAAGTTCATTGTCGTGCATTGTATTAGTTATTGCTGAAATTATCTTATTTTTGTCTTATAATTTTTGCTTGTTCACATGTCATGGGTCCCCAAGTCAGAAATTGTACAAAAACACCACAGATGCAAAAGTAGTAAATGTAATGTGTGTTAAGATATCTTAAGAAGGTCTTGTATAGATGCCATAATGCTGTGCAATCACATTAAGAAACACAGATGTCATGGGATTTAGAAATAGTGGAGACAGACAGAAAAGGACTCAATCACACAAATGAGGGTGATGTGTAAGGCTTTCTGTTGGTTGCCTGTTAGATTAGAAGAAACCAGTTGATGTAGCACCAGGTTATTTTAGATATTTTAAATTGTGAATACAGAAAGCCAAAATTGTAAGGACCCTCCATTTATGAATCATCAAAATCAAAATGTATCTTTTAACTTGCCTTTGGTACTTGGTGCATTAAAATTTCAGACCCCAGGGTAAGGTAATCCTAAGCATGTGCAGGACAACTAAGGGATCATAATACCCGCTGATAGTAAAAGACACAGATGCATGATATGTGTATGGGAGCATGCCCTGTGAGGTTAACCAGGGTGAGTGAGTGCATTGCCCAAGATTTTCTGATCTCAGAGCCAACCGTCCTTTGGCTGACCATGCAAGCATTGACTAATCATCCAGTGGTAAAGAAGGGAACCAAACATCTGTAATCTTCCCTTTTCATCACGCCATCAGCAGTTTGGGGAGAGGGTTTGAATGCCAGCCACAGTGACGATGCTCTATAAAACATTTGATCAGATCTTAGAATTTGATAAATCTGTCTCTTGAGTTTTAATGCAACATGTGTAAGCAGGATGAAATGGGATGGAAGGACATCTCTCCAATCTTGTAACTTCAGTTCAACTTTTTTTCTGCCCTTTGTTCTGTTGGTAAGATTTCCACACCCTGGTGTAGTTTCACTTAAGGGTTACAGCGCAGGATGTCTGCCCACTGATACACACAGACACAGTAAATACACACCCCTTACCTAACCCAAACTGTCAGTCCAGGATAACTTGCTGTACTCAGAGTTTCCAGGCTCCTACAGTCAGTTGACTACTGCTAGGCTCCTTCTAATCTCAGACTTTCGTTCTGACTCTTGTATAATCCGTTTTAAATCTCACTGCCACCCAGATTAAGATTGATTATAAGGCCAAAAGAGAGATGATTATGGATCAAGGAAAAAGTAGAAATATAAAGTATGTAAAAGAAAACTTGTTCTTTGATATCTCAGTGAAAAGGGCTAAAATGTAAACAAATACCGCAGAATGTGTACGTTAAATTTTAGTGAATAAATCTCATTCAAATGTAATGTCATTACTTAACATTTTGTTTAGTAGACAACTGCTAAAGGATCAGCTAGTTTACTAAAAAATAAATAGCCCTTTGGGTTCCCATGCAGAGACTGGGTTACAACTTTACCCCTGTAAGCCTTTTGTAATACAATTCCTAATATTTCTGTCTCGTTAAAGTCTGATTATTGATGGCTTCATCCATGATACCTTATGGTATGTGGGCCATTCCCAGGTTAAAGTCAGTAACGGACATTTAAAACCATGTTATTAGCTGTGTATGATTCAGAATGCTCTTCAAGCAGCTTGTGGTTGCATCAGTGCACTGAGAACGTATACATGCAAGCAGATTTAGAGCTTTATGTCATAACAGGAAATGATCTCATGTAGGCTCAAAGTCTTGTATCCTGTAAGCAATCAGGTTATCAAAGATTTGCAATGCAGGAATGTGTTTTTTTGGCTGCATATTCAGACTCTTTAGCTATTTGTAATTCTGGCCCACCTCCCACTTTGTCACCCCGCCTACATTTGGAGAGATGTAAAAAGATAAGGTGTGAATCCCCATCTGGTGGGATGTTTAACTGTATTTACATGGTGTTCCTCCCACTCAGTAACTTTCATGCTGCTTACTCACTTTTTTCCGCCAGCTTCCATCTGTTTGACACCTTGATCCCCACCACAACTAGCCACCTTTCTAGTCATCACTTGAAAAAAAAAGCTGTTCAAAGTAAATTTTGAACCAACATCCAGAGCGTCCATTGAGGAGTGCCTCAGCTCTGTTGGTGACTCACAAGCAGAAAACCAGCAGTGTTGATGTAAACTGACCACCTTGAGGTATTACTCATGTCTTTCCTGCTGAGTACAAACACCAAGTCTCGATAATTTGAGGCTTTGTCAGTAAAATGGTTTTCCTTGGAGGAAGACTCATTTTGTTGTCACACTCTTTTTGCAGTTCTCATTGAACCTGTTGTTGAAGGAGTGGCGGTCACTGGTTTCCTTTTCTTCCTGATCCCAACACTATCAACAGTCTGGAGACTCAACACAGGAAGTAAGCAGCTGGAACCTAAAGATGAAGCATAACAGACCTTTACACCAATTGACCTACTAGACAGGGATTTAAAAACAGCTCATGATGCCCCACGTACCGCTTAAATAAAAAAAAAACATCCCTATTTGTTTTTATTATATGCCAAATATATTTGTCACAACTAATCATGTGTGGCCATGTCTTGACTTGGTAAAACAATTCATCTGTGAAATAATAATTGTGGGCCAGGCAAAGAAAAGTGTTTTATGATAATGATGACCTGTAGCATAAACACAGACCTAGTCCTAGCATTTATAAGCAGTATATGAACATTTAATACTTTTTTAAAACACTATAATGTAATTGTGTCTTAATGTACAGTATTTGTCAAAATATACATTTTCTTATGAATAATGTTTTATATTATTACAACAACTGTGTTTTACAATATTGGCGTTCATTTATACAGCCTCCACTTATGGGTGCCCACAGGAGGAGTTACAATTGTTGATATTATAATATTAATAAATGCTTATATCTGCATCTACACGTCTGCTTACAAACACATTATAGGGGGTTATAAACCATTTATTTTTATAAAGGCTAAATGGGGGACTTAAAGAAAGGTGTTACCATTTCTAGTGCTGTGTATCCTAGATGACAATGCCAGTAATGTTAAATAACTGAGTGGGTGCAGTGGGAAGTGTAGCACTTCACACAATGTTTGTGTTTTCACTCACTGAAATCAACAATGTACTGAAAGCCCAGTTTGCTTGTTGGCATATATTTGATGTTTTCAGTGGGTGATTCAACAGTGGACACAATTAATTAATTAAATTACTTCCACCCCTGGAGAGCACATACAGAAAGTTCTCCACTTTATGTTAATTCCTTATTTAAGCCATTTTTAAAAGTAACCTAAGCACAAAACACTAGCACCACCTCACAGACCGCTTACTCAGCTGTTTAGAAAAATATGCTGCTGCCTTAAAAAAACGGGAATAGTTTGACCTGAGATGGACGAGAACAGGGAAATTGTAAAAGGGAAAGCATAGAACAGCAGAAGCCATTTGTTCAGTGGTCTGGTTTCACTGACCACCTGTTTGACAAGAGACTCAGCTGTTGTTTTGATGGAGAAGACTGGATGCTGCATGGGGTTTGGAGATCAAGTTTATGTAGTTGAGCCACTTAGTAATGGATTAAAAGGAAATAACACACCAATAGTAACATATTTTAATGAAAATCAGAATCAGAAATCCTTTAACAGTCTCGCAGTGGAGAAATTTACATTTAAAAAAGTCCTGATATTTAGGAATGACAGAATAAACCATCGTTTTTTTTGTTAGAAGCCCAGTCTTCATTTGTCTCATCATTTTTCATGTTGCTTACGATAGTGTATAATTTCAATGGATATCATAAAGGTTTAACTCCATGTGAAACTGGGAACACTGCTCACTAAATAAAAACTCTGGACAGTAGGTTTAGGCAGGATTAGAGTCCACTTAATTCCTGGTGGTTACATTTATGTGGAAAGTGGTTTCAACCAAAACATGATTTTTGAGCAAACATATTCCCACAAACAGGGTGGGAAATGAGCACCAGCCAAATGCTGGTAAAATATGAAAGTTAATTTCAGACACAAAATAATGATTTACTATTGAGTGATTTGAAATGTTATCTATCGGCGGTTGGCACATTTTAAAAAGTAAATTTCCTACCCTGCCCACAAAAAAAACTGCATCTTGAAATGTGATGGCTACTTATCTGTCAGTGTGCCCACTGTTCCGGCATTAGGATGTAAATTATGTTGGGGAAATGTCAGACGAAACATGTCTGAGTCAGCACAATGCACAAGGGATCTGAAGGAAAAAGTTAGTGTTTGTGTGAGGTGGCAGGTGCCTTCTCACCTGTTGGTGCAAAGCATGCCAGACATGCATACCGTATGCCTCTGAGGCCTCAGCTGGTTACATATTCCTCAGTGCACAACACTCAATGCAATGGGCTCGCCCATAGAGTTTTCCTTATAGCAGCTTACCAAATAAAAGATTTAGAAAGTCACTGAATAATTGTATTTAAAAGGATGTAGTTTACCGTAATCTAAAGCATTTAGCCTAGATATATGTTAAAGGAAGATTATACCCCTGTTCTGTTCAAAGACTTAATGTTCCTGGCTTGGGTATACATCCCATGACAGAATTTAAGGTGGCAGCATAATAAAGGCCTTGTTTTCTAACTTGTTCCTTAAAATTAACACCAGATAGCAACAGGTTCCTAACCCTGATGCTTGAATGCCTACATTACTTTCAAAGGGTGTGACTGACTTTTTTAAATCTCCTATCCAACACTTTGCCTGCTAGGCATAACTGGCATATTCTTCATATCCAAACATCACTGTGAGATGCTGATCTGACAAACGAGCGGTGAGGCTGTTCTCTCTTGGGCGATTATTCAACCCTGACAACTTCTTAACAGCTGAGCCTGCTGCCGAAGCACATCAGGCCAGGGGAGGCTAGAAGAGGGCCAGACCGGGGTCAGGTAGGAGTTACACTGTGAGAAAGGGGGAGGGGGGTGTGAGTCTCCAGGAGCATCGGATGGCTGCGGCCTCTGTTGTCTACTTCTCTGTTTGGGCTCCGGCAAGTCTGTCGCTTTCTTGCTTTTTGAGTGTTTTGTGAGTTAGCAACGAGACATGAATGACGCAGTTTCAAAAAGGTTGGTGACCCCTGCTCTAGAGATATAAAGTCTCATGAGTGTCACTCTTTGTCACACTTCTCACATACCTTCATCACACTTTATGACCACTGCCTACCACGGCCTACTCTGACTACTCTGATTTTAAGGCTATCTGATACATCCTCAGATAGCTTTAAAATGACATATGTGCTTTTTTTTATGTAATTCTTTCGAGTGGTTTGAGCTTGAAACTGATTCTTTATTACAAAGTCATAAACCTGTCTGAGTCAAGAGACACACCAGAGGATTAATGGGTTGTTTAACATGATATTTGTGCATTCTAAAATTAACCAGGGAAGCTTGAAACCATTACATTATGCAGATTATTTGATATTGTGAGAGGTTTAGAGGTTCAGTCTAAACTGTTCTGATCTACCTGCAGTCTGACCTGAGCTGTCCTTATCAGACAAATTCATTGGGTTTACAACCTGAAATTTTTAGACACATTTGGAAGAAGATGAGTAACAGACAGTCAGATGTAACATATCAAACAAAATCAGGTCGAACATGAGGGGGAAAAAAAGCTTTCAGGCTTTCAAATGTTATGAATTTTTCTGTATGCTTTTTTAAAACCACTTGGATATGAAATGGATTCATTCCCTTTTGGATATTTTGCATCCCACTGCTTGCTAACCAAGTGACACAAAGGCAGCATCCTTTTAAGGGCAATATATGATCCACAATAATACATAAAATACACATTTGAATGTTGGGACTACTATTTCTAAATATAACCGCCTATTGTTGAGTATTGCACTAATCATAACGTCACACCGAGAATCTGAACTCTAATATTGCACCAACCGTTTTGTCAGCTGAAGCTCTGGGCACACTAACAGGAAGTTGCTTTATGGCCTTGTGGCTTGTCTTCACAGACTCCAGCATGCTACAAGCAACGTTTTATTTTTAAAGAGAAGGATGTAGACCTTATTGTATGGTATATTTTGGTGATGGATAAATAAGCTTGTAAGTTAGTAATACCACGCTTATGCTATTTAAGGTTGAGCTGTTTGTAAAGGAGCTATAGCATGCTGTGTAGTTTTTTTTTAATCTGTGGTCTCACCACCTCAAACGATGCCTGTGTAGGTTGGAACCCTTGTGTCTTGAGCAGTACACCGAAATCCTGCCATCTTAGCACTGTTCTGTAGCTGACCTGCACTCTGGCCTCTACTTAAACAGATAATACGGACAAATGTGTTTTTCACCTTTTAATATACTCATTTAACCAATTCGCCATGTTATGCCTAAGAACAGCTTTAACTATGTGATCATCTCTCCATACCCTCTCCATATTAAGCACCCACATTAACAACCAGTAGTAAATCACCAAGCTGCAAGATCATATACAAATATTCTGTCACATTTATGTAGTTTATGCCAATTTTTGTCTGCTTCCTTCCAGATTTTGACATGAAGAAGGACATAGACACATTGATAGCAGAGGAACGCGCTGAAATCATCTTGAAATATGACAAGGTAAGTGTGTGCACAGGGATACCATCACCTAACTCGGACAATACTCAACAACACCAACTCAAAACACAACTTGCACTTGAGGATTTGTAGCTTTAAAAATAAATCGACAAATTATTGTGGCTCTGCTAAATATCTGTGTGCCACAGTCATGAAAGTATATGTAAAGATGTAAAGTAAACCACGTAAAACCATGATCCTTTGGAACATAATATTTCCTCAAAGAGGGGAGTTGATTTGGTATAGGGAGGCCCTTAGTGGGGCCTGCAATGTGTGAATAGATTTGTTACCAACAGACAGTGAAAATGGGATTACTAGGAAGGATCAATTAATGACAGCATCTGTGAGTGCTGATTGTGTAGTTCACAATCCAGGTTTAAAACACTTTCAAGTGACCCATTAGGAATAGGAAAGCAAGAGAATCAAATGTGAAAAGGAAAACAAAGAGCATAAGAAATGTTGGTATGTTTAGTGTAGTTTTAATGGCTGATCAAACGAGTAAAGCTGTAAAAAAAATCACTGAAAATGTGTTGCTGTATCAGCTCTGCCAGTAAAACATTTGAACAATCCTCTTATGCTGCTACCAGTTCATTCATTTGAACACACAAGCAACATCTTAAGTCTCATTTAAACATTTTGCATCCGATATTTTCTAACCGGGGTAGTGGTATGTGGGGTTTCAGGGCAGGCAGGAGGGTGTCAACATTGACCCATGGGAGGATGCCGACTACAGCATCTATAAGGTCACTGACCGCTTCGGCTTCCTGCAGTAAGTTAGCCGACTCCTTGTAGTGGTTCACAGTCTAGATTACCTCTGTCCCACTTCTTCTCCTCTCTCTCTCTCTCTCCCACCTTTCTCACATTATGATGTCTTATATTTGTGCTTGTCCTCTCAATCTCCCTAATTCTATAACGCGTGTATTTCTGCCTTTTTGCTCCAGTGAGGAAGAGCTGCCAACACCCAGTGCGCTTGAAGCGAAGGTATCAACTTTTAACAAGTGTAGCAAGCCCCGATTTTGATTAATCATGTATATATTTCACATATGCAGTGGACCACATGTATGTCTGTCTTTCCTCTCCCCAGCAAAAGCAGCAGGAGATCGAGCGAGTGGAGAAATGGCTGAAGATGGTGAAGAACTGGGACAAGTACAGGAACAGTGAAAAAGTAGGCAACTCAATAGTGTGACACACTGTCTCAATTTAGCCATCGCTTCTCTTTTGGGTTACTCAATTACGTGATGTATTACTTCCATTTCTGTTAATAATCTGTTTTCCATTCCTTTTTTGACCATAGCTCAATCTCTTATCCCTCCCTTCCCTCCGGTCTAGACAGTTAAAGCAAGCTACATGAGTGCATGTGATGAGCCCTTGTCATTCAAGAGAGTTAACAAGGCTACATCCCATAAAGCAGCATTTATACGTGACCCTCTGCCTTTTTCCTCTGGTTAATGCGTTGAAGACTGTCTCTTTATGTTTAGTGAGTTCCTATTCATGCCTGTTCATATGTCACATGTGTTTCAGTTGGTGAAGCGTGTGTATAAAGGCATCCCTTTGCAGCTGAGAGGCCAGGCCTGGGCCTTGCTTTTAGACATAGAGAAAGTCAAACAAGAAAATGTGGGCAAATATGAGGTATGAATCTTGAAAAGTGATGACAATTGCGCTAAATTGTGGATCCTCTGAAAGGGTCAGTTCTGACAGTCGGCTAGTTTGAAAAAAATAATATATTTGTTTTGTTTTTTTAATTCTCCAGAAAATGAAGCAGCAGGCTCGTAGTTTCTCCACAGAGATCAAACAAATAGACTTAGACGTCAACAGAACCTTCAGGAACCACATTATGTTCATGGACCGCTTTGGAGTCAAGTGAGTAACTCAGCAGAAAGCAGTGGGGAACAGCTTCTGTTTCAATGTATCTATATTACAAATATTTTCTCTTCCCTTTACATTTTGACATAATTGCTACCCAAGAGTCACAATAGAAATTTGGTCTAACTTGTATCTAATCAATGCGTTGAACTAAGCAACAAAAGTGCTGATGTTTCTGTAGATCATATGACTCCCCTGCCCTTTTAACCTGTAAAAAAATACTTATTGTTTTCTTGTCACCTCACATGCTTATGTTTGCCCTTGATAGGCCCTTACCCTCGTACAGGGTGTGACCTCTAAACCGTGAGGCAGCCCCACACACACACACACACACACACACACACACACACACACACACACACACAAACACGCGCACATGCACACAAAACCAAAGAGGTGGTTTCCTCCTCCTCTGTGTTTTATTAGCCTTCCTGTCAGTGCACGGAGCCCCACAGGAAATCGCATTTGTACAGAAATATGCACCAACATCAAGTGTACATGTGCAGAACAATCCTGCCCGCAGTGCTATTCGGACACAACACATCGATGCTAATACATAAAAAAGATCAATGAAACGCACATTAAATGAGATTCAGAACATGATTGTATGTAACCTGTGAGTTTCAAAATCTGAAAGCCACCGGTTTGTCCACTGGTTTCAGTTTAACTCTCTGAGGGTGTGACTGACTATGCTCTCCTTTGGCTCTCTGTAACGTACTTCCCCTTTCAACTCAAAGCAACTGAGTCCAAACAGACCAAAACACCGCTTCATCCTGCTTGGCTGCCTGCTCCTTCCCTGCAAGTTAACAGCTGTCCCACTCACACCGAAACACTGACAGCTATTTAAAGCTCCTTTCCTGCCTCTTGTCACTGTCTATAAGACGTGTATTTACTATAGAGGCCTGGCGGAGAGACATCCTCTCTTGTCTACATTATATTTGTTAATGCCCCTGCCCCCTTCACATGCACATGTACACAATAGCTGCCTTGTGTTCACTGTATGAAACAGTTAAGACTCCAGATGTAAGCAGGCATGCAACACGCAACGCTACAATCATAGAAACTGGATAGAAGCTTTGTAGCACAGTATCCACTCACATACATGGCACTGTCACACCAATAGATCACAGAAGTCCTTTCACAAACGTTGCAAATGGCAACGCAGAACAGCTCAGGCAAAGTACCACGGGTTAAAGAGAACGTATTTCCACACACAAATGGGCTGATGGGATTCAGCCAGGGTTTGTCAGCCTCCCCAGAAATATTTGCAGCTGTCTTGAGTGTCTGTGCTGATTGATGGTGTTAATTTCGGGATGAGGTGGTTGAGAAATCATTACTCATGTGGCCTCAGGGAATTTTTCATTTGATAAACTCTACTACAGTCTAACACAGTCTAACACACTGTCTCACATCCTTGTTTTAACTGGTGGTTTCTCTGTTCCCTCTGTAGGCAGCAGGCACTGTTTCACGTTCTGGCAGCTTACTCTGTCTACAACACGGTAAGTTGGTTTGTATGTGTATAGATGTGTACGTACATAAGTGCGTGTTACATAATATGCAGGAATCTTGTGTACACACTGAATGCATCTGTGGTGCAACAACTTCAAGTCCATCAAGTGCATTAGTTTCCATACAGTAAAGTACAGCCCAAGCACTCTAAACCCATCTGTTCTCATTCTTGTTTAGAGCCTTGGGTGAGATCTTTTATTTATGAGTGTGGCTCTGACTAAATGTACAGCAACTCAGTGAAACAGCCAGACCACCAGTGAACCCACATCTATCCACAGCACTCGCACCACCTGGTTTTACAAAAATGATTAACATAAAATGTTGTCCTCACTTCTCATGTCAGCCCAAGCCAGACACCTTTCATCCTTTTTATTTTAATTAACAACATTAATGTATAATTCTAACAGCTTTTGCTTCATAATAATGTTTTTGGAATGCAATTGTGGATGACGAGGTCTACTTTAAAGTCCCTCTGTTTGTCTCTGTGGATTAAAATCTGTTTTTTAAAACCAAAAAGCAAATTCTCTATTTCCTATACACATATTTCCTAAATATACAGTTAATGTGTGTGTGTAGCCTGTTTGTCAACATATGCATGCAGTTTAATCTATATATATGAATGCTTGTATACGTACAAATTGCTGCGATCTGGTAGGGATAGAAATATTACCATCCAAAAACAGTTGGAAACAGCCGCACGCAAACACAGTACAAGTCTGTTTTTGTGATTGGGCTCTGTAGTTGGTTCCTGCATGGTAGAGGTGTTAAGAGGCAGAGGAAATGGGCATGTGCTGTTCCCTTTTTTCCCCTCTTCTCACACTGCTCAGAAGAAACTGGGTCAGTAGGAGAGTGAGAGAGAAAGAGGAGGGGGGATGTGTGTTTGTCCTTTTGCCTATGTGATGGTAGAGAAGAATGTGGAGAATGTTTAGTTTAACCCCAGTGTAACCCTAATTATCTTTACTGTATTCCCATGAAAGGATACTTCAGAGTGTCCATTTCTAGCTGCACAATAAATCTGCCTTAATATGGACAAGTACCAAGTGTGTGTCTGGTTTTGTATATCTGTGCTTGCCAAAGGCAATGCATTTAGTGTAAATCATTGAATCACTGTGGACTTAAATTGGCAATAATTCAAGTTGAAGACATGACACTACTGAGAATGTATGTTGGGCTACAGTAAATATTTAAACAACCTTTGGTAAAAGTGTTTATCAAATTGTAGCTGCATGTACAGAAGGTCTGTAGCTCCCCATGTGTGGTACAACCGCACACATCCACAGTCTGCCTTCAGACCACATCAGACATGCAGGTGCTCTCCTCCCCTCATCTCTCAGCCTATGTGTGTGTGTGTGCACGCGCTCTGTTAAATTATGAATAATTCCTCTTGATTCGTCCATTCTGTTTAATCGAACCTGTTACTTCTCTTGTGTTCCCACAGGAGGTGAGCTACTGCCAGGGGATGAGTCAGATCGCTGCCATGTTGCTCATGTACCTGAATGAGGAAGATGCCTTCTGGGCTCTGTCCCAGCTCCTAACCAACAGCAAGCATGCTATGCACGGTGAGACAGAGGGAGGAATGAAGACAGACGGGAAAAAGCAGTTGAGACATATAAAAGATCAGAACTGTTCTTATTCAAAATGATAAAAGTGTATGGTGGTCAATACTGTACCTGGGTTGTATGTAAATGGTGTGAAACTGTAACTCAACATGTGCTCATGTTTGTGAATGTGATTTGTTCATTTCTAAATATTATGTCTCTACCATTACCACAAACCATTTATGGCCTTCTGGTTTATTTTTTCACTGTGCTAGGGTTCTTCATTCCGGGGTTTCCCAAGCTGCAGCGTTTCCAGGCCCACCATGAGCTGATCCTCTCCAAAATGCTGCCGAAGCTGAAGAAACACCTGGTAAAATAGAGGACATCTGTATGGCTGGTGCTTTCTGTCCATGCAAGAGACATGAAACTAATTGATTGCTGTTTAAGGTCATGGGTGTGCAGTCCATTTTATTCTGGTCGTTTCTCGTTATTTGAGTAATTCATCTGGCAGAAGGCCATGTGTTGCAGAATGTTACTGCGAGTCTATTTGGAAAGTGAGATTTATAACTGAGGGCTGATCATGAGGAGTGACTTTCCATAGAGACTATTTCTCATTAATTCTTGCCCCACAGGACAAGGAGCAGATGACAACGGGGATTTACACCACCAAATGGTTTCTGCAGTGCTTCATTGACAGAGTGAGTATTTCCCAAAGAACATGACCTGCATGAATGCTTTATCTGTATCTCCCCTGCTTGTATATACTCCCAGATGTATTCTGCATTTAAACTCAGTCGTTAATCAGTATATCACAGTGCATTCCATCGCTTCTGAACATAGAACCACATCTTGGGTTGTTTTATTATTATTATTATTTATTTTATTTTTTTTATCAGTCTGACTTTCTGTTGCTGTGTGTCTTACATAACAGACCCCTTTCACCCTCACCCTGCGTTTATGGGACATCTACATATTGGAGGGTGAGAAGATCCTAAATGCCATGGCGTATACAACCTTCAAATTACACAAGAGTGAGTATGAGGCTGATTACATTCATCTTCTGTGCCGTGCAAAATTAGTCAAACCAGCTGCTGTTGCCTCTCGCTTGGCTGCCTCCTAACTGGATGGATTACATAACGCAAGTGGCCGGTTGCCGTGGAGAAGAATCGAAAGCTGACTTTTCATTGGACGCTTGCATGAGCATTGCCTCAGCACATTGGCGGAATTCTTGCAATTCAACAGCTCTTTTGGCAGGCCACTCCCTTACGTAAAGTTAGGCCTGTCTTTAGTACCACAAAGGGTACCTGACATGTAACCTCATCCATCCATTCTATGAGTTAACTTGCCTCTGATTTTGTCTGCCTTGTGTTTGTCCAATCAGAACGCCTGCAGAAGCTCCAGTTAGAGGACCTGAGGGAGTTTCTCCAGGAGCAGCTGGCTGTTTCTTTCTTCCTGCCTGATGATGTGGTGGTTGAACAGTTACAGGCTGCTATGTCTGAGCTTCGCAGTAAAAAGCTGGACCAACCTCCACCAGGTGCAGTAGTGTTTTCTTATTCTTTTATTTTCTTTATTTTTTAGTATAAAGTTACATCCTAAAGTATGTTTTTTCCCTTTTGTTGATGCATTCCCTATCGTCCACGTCTTTTTTTACCCTTTTTTTTTAGGCAAGTCAGATGAGCTGCCAAAGAAACCTCTGGGTCAAGAGAGACCAGTTCTCCTTATGCCTCTGCAGCCTGACTCTCCCTTGGAAGTCAAAATAAATCTACAGCCCCACAGCCAACCCAACATCGAGACCCAGCAAACGGACAGCATCACCCTACATCAGACCCCTTCTCCTGCAGAGCCCCAGGACTCGAGGACACCCCCGTTGCCTTCACCCGACCCAGTCGTAGTCCACACACAAGAAAAACCTTCTCCTTTCAGGCCTTGTAGAGCACCTCCGTTACCTCCAAAGGAGGACAAACCCTGTGCTGTGGTGGGGTTGGACAGAGATGTGAAGGAGTCCCTTCCAGAAGTGAGCCAGACCGAAGATGGGGGGAAACAGGAGAGCCATCCTGGAGACCCAGAGGCCCAGGAGGAGCCTGTGGATTGGCCTCCACCCTATGAGCCCCCTGCTTTGGAGGCTCTTACCATGCAGACTGAGGAGGAGATCATGGGCCTTCCAAATCTGCCACCTCCACCTCTCTGTAACCCTGAGCAGAACGACCAAAGGCCTCTGGACAGTGAGTCACCCTGGACTGGCCTGCAGACCCAGCGCTGTTCTCCTTCCCCTCGCTCAGCCTCACCACTGGTCACTCAAATGAAGCCATCTCCAAAACCATGCCTGAAACCACCTACGTCTGTTGACCTCACACAGAATAAACCTCCACCCTCAAAGCCTTCCCCTCCCCGTGTCTTCACCACATTCTCCTCCTCCTCTCCCAGACTCCCTCCTCCAAAGCCTACCAAGTTCCCAGCCTCTCTCTACGTCCCGGCGTCTGCGGGAGACCGACGCCCCTCCAACACCTCCCAGTATGACAACCTTTCCGAGGCTGATGAAGATGACCGCTACCTGGAGAGGCTGCTGGGCTCCACGCCGGAAGAAATTCCCAGCATGCACGGCAATCCTCCACATGCCATTGACAGAGACTATGACCCTGCTCTCTACCCTGTGCCTCCACCTCCTGTGTTCATCCCTCCTTCGCCTTCTCCTATTCCTCCCTCGCTGTGTGCTCTCCCCAGTTTGCCCCAGGAGCCAGAATATGAAGGAGAGGACAGCTGGGTGGAGGACTCCATCATACCCCCTCCTCCGCCTAGTTTTGCTGACAGACTCACTCCCTTCCAGTGTAGTGCTGCCAGCTGTTCAGACACACACAGAGCCACCTCACCCTGTTACTCCAAGCCTTTCTCTAGGGGTCCCAGGGACCATTCTGCCTTCCCAGCACCACTGTTGTACACCGGGTCTCCCCCAGGCCACCCAAGGCCCTCAGGACAGTCGGCAGTAGGGGTGCCCTCAGTCCGATCCAGCCCAGACTTTTGCAGGATGCCTCCAGGTGGACAGCAACTGCCCAAATCCGTGACTTTTTGAAGTATCATCGTTTAATAGGATTCGTACTCTCTGTTGAGGTTGTTCTCAAAGCCATTTAATAGGTTAAAGGCCAGTAGCTACTCAGTGTGTGTGTGTGTGTGTGTGTGTGTGTGTGTGAAAGGACTTTTTTCATTGATATGTACAGATTTCTGTGATACTTGCACCTTTTTTGTAAGGGCTGTTAACTTTTCTAAATGTCAAACTTATATTTAAAACTGCTGTCTGTGCTACTGTTCAAAAGTGACTGTATTAACTCGCCTGCTCCTCTTAGTGTGTGAAACCAGATTTGGTTTTCAATTTGACGGAATTTTCATAAAGACATGATGATCTAATACTAGCTGCGTGTTTCACCATTGCTTCATCTCTAGTTAGTTTCATTTTGTTCCAACAAAGTGTCTTAACCTGTTTGCTGTGCCCTGAGGGTAGCGACTCTTAACGCAAACAGAGCGAGGTCATCTTCGCTAAAGCATCCAAAGCTTAATTGTTTGTTCTGCATTTGTGGTAAACTGTGAGCAGGCTCACACATCTTAACAGTGTGTCAAACTGTAATGAGTAACTCTTAATATAACAGTTTCTTCACTGTATCTTTAGGTCAATACTTGATAAGAAAGGACCACTAAACCGGGATGCACCACAAACGTTTGAAAGAATTGCTAAAGTTACAACCACCAGCAACAGGAAAGACATGGTGCAATATGTCAGTGGGGTAAATCATTCATTGGTTCTTTTTTGTTTTCTTTTCCAGGCAGGTAGCAGTGGGTACTCTGTGGGTTTTGTGCTGATTTGTTAGGATGCTGTCAATTTGAAAAAAATAATGGTTTGTGTTATATCTGTTTGTCTGACACTTGATCTCACAGCAATAATGTACTGTTTCATGTGTATATTCATGCATGTCCAAATAAGGTGGAAGTGTAAGACTTATTAACATTTAATTAAGGCAACAAATTATCAGCACACCCTGAGTTACAGTAAAAAACCATGTCACAATATTTATGAAGAGTAGCTCCATCTAGTGGTCAGATGTGTTAGAGAATGACAGTATCAGAAGTTCTTGCATTTAAGCACACATGACCAGTGACGTGTGCTTTTGGGAAGACTAGTTAGGAAGACTAATGCTACCTACAATGCTTATTTATGAATGTGCACATATTGTTTTCTCCTTATTGACATGTCAAACGACCTAGTAAGCTAGATTTAAGAAAACATGGACCCAGCACGTATTGCACTGTTCTGTACTGTCACAGACCGGAGAGAGAAGTGAATGAATCCAAGCTATATTCATTCATATGCACAACCACATTTTAGAGCCGTTGCGGTGACTGTGGTGTCAATTTATTTTAATAGCTCAGAGCAAACGATATTGAGAAATGGAAGTTGAGCCATAATATACTGTACATGGACCTAATAGTCAAACATGTTTATATAGTTTCATTCAGTTATATATTACGTTTTATACCATGCCTAAACATCTGTTTTGTTTTTTGCACTGATCTTTCTGTCATTAACAAGAGGTTTTGCAAGTATTAAGTCGTTTTCTAAAGGAATTCCAGGTTACAGCTACAAACTATTTTCATTTGAGGGAGTGATGTAAACAAATGTTTTACAGTTTGTTCATGAACTTTGGTCTCGCTGCTGCGATTCTTACCCAAGAACTTGGATCCTGCTCCGCACACAAGTCGGTTTGGCTTGCTGGAGTATCTTTAGTCATGTGACCTGACCACCAATTGTACATCATTGCAACTTTTATGGATCTAGTTGACATCAGAGATGCCAGGCCTCAGACCAAAGCTTATGTACATTTATGCAACTGCTTATTTGAGTTTTATAAAGAGATGACCCTTAGTTGTCTGTTGTCTTCTCTTTCCCACAGAGACGGTATTTATTGCACACCCACAATCGTGTAGTCTTACTGTACATATCATAGGCTCTAGCTGTGCAAAGTAGTTTACACAAAGTAAACAAAAGTAAGAGAAAGGTCCATTTAAATATAAAGGCATTTGAGATTTGTTCATATTGTTAAATATGGAAACGGCACAAAGACGGCAAATAAGGCCATTCAAATATACAAGCTAAACGTCATCAATGAGGCAATCTTCTGACTCAACACCAGCACCCTGTACTGCATATAATATACATGCCATCACCCTGATTTTCTCCAAAGGAAATAATACAATTACAATTACATTATCACATTTTTGGTAAAAGTGTCAGCCAAATTCAGCTTGAGCTGTTAATGTCAAAAATATTGTTCTTTAAAACTACAAGTGTTGCTGTTCTTTAAATGTTTTGCATAGAATTTCATGGCTTTCAAAAAAATAGTGCATTCAGGTAACATCTTCCAAATTGCACATTTTGTATGAGACAAAAAAAGTAAATTTACTTACAAAAATGCAATCTGTACATTGATTTTTCTGTTTTGGTTTACCAGCATTCAATAAATGGTATCCAACAACAACATAGAAACATAGCTCATGTTTAAATTATACAATTTTGTCCACAACTTCAAAATTCCAGTATAAGTAGCTAACTGAAACTACGTTCATCTTCAGCACAGGTGCAGTCCTTCTGCTGGGGGAGTGTTGACTTGAAAACTGCCCTGACAGTAAACAGCTGCTGCTCCCAGACGGGTCAGTTAAGCCAAAACTGGAAGTATAATACAATCCTTCATATCTTAAGTTGACTCATGAGGTTAGAAAGGGAGGCGACACTGTCCCTCAGTTTGGAGTCTTCCTCCTGTCCCAGTGACACTCCGGCCAAGCGCATGGAACCGTTTGATCCCATGATGCACGGCAAGCTGAGGAACACCTCTGCACCTATGCCACCCCAACCCTGAAGAAAACAGAACACAGATAAACCTGTAACATCTTCTATGATCACATTTCAATGAAAAAAAAAACCCTGAATACACGTGGAGCTTGTCATATAAAAAGGGCACAAGATATTGTTGTTATAATTCATTTGATATTGTAATAAGTTTAATTTTCGTTTCCTTTACCAGTGGTCATTGTAATAACAGTATTCAACAAATGTTCTTAAAATGTCACAGTAAAGGTATTTTTGTTTCAGGTGATTTGATTTCACTGAAAAGCCCTGTGACGTTACCTCAGCGTCAAGCACTGATGCTACTGGCTTCGTACACTTTGGGAAATAAAAGTATAGAACGCATAACATGATATAACAGCGAGGTTGACAGTGAGAATAATGCTATTGTTGAGATATGAGGCCCTTGGTTCTACCTGAGCCAGTGTGGAGACAGAGTGGACCTTCATCCGATCCGTCAGGACACTGTTTGTGATGTCAGCAATGGACAAACCCACAGACCACGACCGCTGGCCTCGATTTTTCATCATCTCAAACGCTCTACAAGCACAGAAAAATGTGCATCAGGAAAACATATGTGCTTCTAAACATTCATTTTGAATGCAAAAAACTAATTGGTGAGGTGGTAGTTACATTTTTTTTTTAAATCGTATCTAAATCGTCTAAATTCTAAAGAATTCCTTCAACGGCACCTTGCTCCACAATTTCATCTAGTTGATCAACAAATGCATCTTTCCCCCGAGGTTGTACTTATTCATGCCAGTACCTGTCTAACAGTGGTTTGGTAGAGTTGGATCCTGTCGCGATCTCTGGCTGGGAGCTCAGCCCAGTGTTACTCATCACAGCAACTGTGAGACAAAAACATTGACAAGCTCAATCATGTGCATCATTTACAAAAGGGCCTTTCCAAGTCTGGAGAATGGAAAAAAACGTGTGACAAATAAATGCCAGATGATCAAACAATAACCATGAATGAAAAGGCAAGTGAGAGGGGAATGAAGGAGATTTGTGAAATGAATTGAAAAGCAGTCTGTGGAAATCTTAAGTTAGGCATTCACTATGACACTTAATGCAACACAAGGCCTTCGTGTAAATATAGAATTGATCCTTTGTGGCTCACTTTTGTTGTCTGAAAGTTCTCCTATGACCCAGGCTGGTTTGTGAGTGTTCAGGTTAATATCCAGAATGTGACTAAGTCGCTCTGAGTCCAGGTTACATCCTGCTCCAATCACCCGTGTCGGAGGCAGGCCACTCTGCCTCCAGGCAACATGGGTCATGATGTCCACTGGAATTGGACAAAAAAGAGAACAGAGTTGACGATATATATAAAAAAAGGTTAATGAACAGAGTGTTCCATTCCATTTTCTCCAATGCCAACCTGGTTGCGAAGCGATGAGCATTACTGCGTTGGGGCTCAGACGGGCCAGGTTTGGGATGATTCCTCTGTACAAGTCCACGTTAGTCTGAACCACGCTTACATACGACTGCTCGCTGCTCCAAGCATTCGCCGTCACCACGACCACCCTCGAGCCCGCAGAGGCTGACATATCTAACAGGGGAGAGAACAGTAAACCTTGCAGAAAAATAACCAAAGCTTAAAGCATTGTGGTTTCTATCTGCAGACAATGTGTTAACTCTGGGTGAATCCCTGATGGATAAATGGCTTTCTGTTGTCTGCTACACACACAGATCAAAGTTCAGGGTCAGCAGCTGAACGGCAGCTGGTTGGGATTCAGTGAATGCTTGCTGTCATAGAGGCGAATCATCAGGGACAGCCTCCCTGAGCACAATGCCTGTCTCCTACCTTCGAAACAATCTGACATCAGCGATGACTCAGCCAAGAGGCATTTCTACATTAGTGTGACAGTGAAAGTTACTTACCTCTGGAGACGTCAACGTTTGGCAGACTGAAAATCTCCAGATCTGTACTGCCGCCCTTGGTGGAACTGTCAGCGACGTCAATGAAAACAAGTTTATCCACCTGACACTGGATGAAAATTAGAAGACCAAAATTAACTCTCAGAATTATAATATGAGAACTGAACAGCTTAATTCTGGCTGGTAAATATACAATATTAATTAAAATCCCTGGCATGATGTAAAAAGGTGATTACCTTTGATAAAATGCTCATCGCTGATGCCATTCCTAAATCTCCTCCCCCGATAACTGACACTTTGATTGGTTGATCCTGATGTCCGATTCCGCCTGAAAGAAACAAGTTAAGTTAACAATAGCATGCAATTATCTGATTATTGGTCATCAACAGCAAAGTTGCATATCAAGTAAAGCACCATCAGTGATCTGGAGATTAGAGACAAAAGCCAGAAGCTCATGGGGGTCTTTATTTTCTCCTGTGGTCTTTGAGGACAGCGGAGGATCCTCCTCAAACTTGACAATCATCTCAGTCAGAAGACCCACCACAGATGACTTAGGCTGTTAGAGAGCAAAACAAAAACACACCTCAGAACATATTCTATGCAGTTTGAAGTTTCACCCAGAAAGTATAAAGCCTTACATAATCCCAGTTGTGCAGCCCCGGAAGGTGGATTCGTCCTCGAGCGTCAACATGCTTGCCCTCCCTGATGACCATGTTAGGGGTTGGTCTCAGGAGGCATATGGGCGGAGTGAAGGGGAATGAGTCCATCAGCCACAGCTGAATGGGGAAGTTGTAGGTGCGTCCTTAAAATAGAGATGCTGCCATCAGTACATAACAATGACCTCACACTGACATGATATGTTCCTTTCTCACAGGTTTTGCACAGCGTTGGTGTCAGAGGTCAGCCTTACCTTCATACTGGACAGGGACGTTACCAAGTAACTTCAGGAGATCTTTTTGGGTGCTGTCACTGAATGCTGAAATTGACAAGAAACAGATGTGATGTATGTAGAGGTCTTCAAAACATTGTGAAGAGCATGTATGCCAAGAAGAACTCACTGTATGTGCCTGTGGATGGTTTCATCTCAGGGTAGATGCGATGGATTTTCTGCAGCTCTTCAACAGCAACATCATGGAATTTGTACTAATATCCAGGGGTATAAAGAAAAGGGGTTGCAATTTTGCTATTGTGAAAAGTGGAGGTGCCGAAATCCACAGCTTCAGACGACCCATTTTTAAATCTTTGGTATAACCTCTTTTCACAGCTGTTTTCAATTTTTATTCATATACTTCATCATAATTAAGACAAATCAATCAATCAAAGCTCAATAGTTAGATGGGCAAATTCTGTAGATCATTCAGGATTGTATTGTTATGATGGTGCTTCCCATCATTTAAATGACATGACCTGGACACTGATCAGATACTACGGACTCCCCAGCAACTCTGGAACTACAGTTTTTTTTTTTTGAATCATGGGCACTTGGAGAGCAAATATTAAAGGATAGGATGACATATGGACTATCAAATAACGTCAGCTTTCAATGAATATATATTTTTCTTTGGAAATGGCTTTAAGAAGCAGAGGTGGCAAAAAGCCCATGGCATTTTGTATTAGGGAGCGACTTCTCATCACTGTATTAGTTTTTTTTTGTTTTTTAAACAAAGTTTGTCTAATATATTATATTTCCGTGTTATCAACGTTTCTCCAGTACACGTTATGTAACAGAGCTGGTTCAGCCAGTTGGTGAAGGCTGACAGAAGCATACATAGATTAGCCTGCTATGCTAGCCGGTAGCACTGATACCTAAACAGTTTTAATTTAAATGTATACAACGCTGGTCATAACTAACCTTGGAGAAGATCCGCTGTATTTTCTCTGAATTGAGGTCCATCTATACAACAAAAATGATTTGTCGGCCTGATTTTTACGCTCCTGATAGTTGACTTCAACTTCAGCTAAAAGCAAACTTCCGCAAACTTTCGGGAGTAGCTAAGTGAAATGACAAACCCCTCCCATTTTATACGTCAGGTACGGCAAGCCAAAAGGGAAGAAAAGGCACGCATAATGACGTTTCTTTCAGCAAAATAAAAAGCTTTTTAAACCAAATTAATAATATCCCACACAATATATGGAAAGAAATTAAATCATTGCTTTCACTGACAACCAGAAATCACATCATTTTCTACAAGAGACATTAGTAGAGTCTAAATTCTTTATATATTACTAAGATTGGCATACTCTGGAGAAAACATTGACATAAAACTGTACAATTAAATAAATTCCTTTATGCAATCATTTCTCTCAAATCGTTTTAAACAGAAACAACACATCAAGTGGCAATGAGTTTTGCATTTTCAACTGACTTTACAATCAAAGTTTGTTTGGAAAAATATGCAACTGTTTCTGCTCAAAAATAGCATGTTAACACCTGACATTGTATGTCATGTTAGTCTATAAAAAAAACACTCTTGAATATTTACAGTTCTCTTTGCAACTCAGTTCCTTTGAGAAATGGGGACTGTTGACAGTGTAAACCCTGCACACAGTGGGGGAAATAAATATAACAGGAAAAATGTGACAACTTTTCAGTACATCCTAACTGCCTAATGCATGAATGATTTGTGCATATTTAGTTTTTGACTAAAATTCTTCTCCTTTTTTCTTCTTGAGCCAATGTCATGTGTCACTCCACTCCGTTTTTGTCCGATCACAGGGAAAAAGGCAGAAAGCAACAGAGGCTAGTGTGGACACAGTTACTGGGTGTTAAGATGGCACAGCCTCTGTCCCATCTTTCAGGAGACACTAGGTTTGTTTTATTCATCTCAGCGGCAAAGAGGCTTCAGTTCCTTTTTTTCCTCTTGGTACTTTCCCTTTTGAGCTCCTCTTCCTCTCTTTTCTCCTCCTCTAGATCTTCCTGCACAGCCAGTTTCAGACTAAAGTAGGAAAGCAAACAGATACAGAAAAATTTACATTGGAAAGGGGGTAAATACTACAGTTCTCTAGACAAAATACATATATAGATTTTATAGATCAATTTTATATATGGATGTTTCGTCTTACCTCCTGGCCTCCTCTTTCTGTAGATCTCTCCAGCTGCTTTCCATGAATCGAAGTGCATAGTCACTCTCATCCCTGTATCTGAGGAGGGAGAAGCACATACGTTTTTTTAATATAGAATTTGGTTTACAATACAGTGAAATATCTCGGAACAAGAATATATGAGAACACCACTTACTTGGATCGATCATAGCCGAATATTTCCTTAATGTGCCTAGAAATTTGATCTTGGTCGTCACCTTCGTCATCAATAAAATCGTCCATTTCTGGGTCATACTCATCTTCCTCGTCCTCATATTTCCTCTTGTATGCAGAGGTGATAGGTGGTAACATTGTACCTGGACAACAAATACAGAAATTAATTTTCAATATGCAGGATATTGGCATTTTCCCTTCTGCTACACATGAATATAAACACGCTGCAAGAAGAGGATATTTTGCTCTTGCTTGTGGAGTTGAGGGATGTTAAAACTAGCAAGTTAATGGAATTTAAATTATGTTGTGTTTATCCGAGTTACAAAGATCGCTGCTCTCTGACCCAGGGACAACCACAAAGGCTGCTCAGTGTTGCTGACACAATTCATTTAGTTTGGCAAACAAACCCTTTGCCCTGTAATACTGATTGTGTTTTTTAGGCTGTTTGCAAAATGTCAGCAGCTGTACATTATATTATATCATATGAAAACATGCATTGCATGCATTGTTTCACAATGGCCATTGCAATGTGTTGCTTATAGGGTAAGTTTGTTATGAGCTGAAATGACATGCTTAATGTCTTCTTTGTTGTTTATATAATACTATACTATGACATCACATATTTGGTACATTGCACTATATCTTTGTTCTGGGCTTATGTGTCAAAATTGCATACCACACAATATTAATGCAGTCATTGAGTTTACATTTTTTCATTTCCCATAAAAACACAGTGACCTTTCATCACTCTTTGTTATGCTGCTGAGTGACCACAGAATGTTTCTATGGGGAGTATTCAGAGTATACAGTGGAGGCGACATCATCTGTTACTATCAAGTGATTTCCATTCAACAAAAAGGTTAATTCTCATTACAACCAGCTGTGCTGGTGTGACTGCAGGTGACCTGCAGCTTTTACCCCACCTACTGCAATGTTTTGATTTGAACCCATTTGGCGTCTCCTTATGGAATAATAATGCTATTTTAGTTTCAGCAATATTACTGTTAATGTCGGTTTATTCTTATTAACAGCTTTATGTGTATGAATGTTGACCCATTGCAATGTGCTGTATAACTTAAGGTTACTACTACTGAAATGTGTACTCAAGGTTAACAAATATAGTTCTTTGGTAATAACATACCTGGTGGTCGGTTCATCATAGGTCTGGGAGGCATCCCTGGTCCCTGTGGCATTACTGGTCTGGGAGGCAACCCTGGTCTGGGAGGCAACCCTGGTCTGGGAGGCATCCCTGGTCTCTGTGGCATGCCTGGCCTAAGAGGGCCTCCTGACCTGGGTCCACCAACATTCTTGGATGAGATAGTCTCTGACACCACAGTGCACTTGGGTCTTCCAGGTCCTGATTCAATACTGCCAGTTGGTCGTCCGGGTACTGGTCCTCCACCAGCAGGCCGACCAGGTCCAATACCTGTAGGTCGGAACCCACTACCTCCAGGGTGACCCTGCAGGCCACTCCCACCAGGCCTGGCCTGTGGGACACCACCAGATTTTGCTTGGAGTGTGCATCCTGGCCTTGCCTGAGGTTGGCTCCCTGCCTTAGGAGGGCCGCCCAATGGTGGTCTTACCCCAGAATTACCACTTGATTTTACTGCAGAATTCATTCCAGTCCTTGGTGGTTCACCCTTTCCAGACCTCTGGCCTCCGACTGTAGGTCCATGCTTCACTGAGTTTCCCTGACTGGGCCTGGTCTGTTGAGATTTTTGGCCTGTTGCAGGTGTACCATGAGGTGTGGTCTCAGGAATACCTGAAGGCCGTCCTTGAAGTAATGATGAGCTTTCTCTTTTGAAGCCTAGGTTGCTTGAGGTGTTGGATTTGTGGCTAGATGAGGACTTGGGACCCCCTTGTTTGGCTGAAACCTGAGACGTGGCTTTTGAAGGGATTTTACTGTTTATGGCGCCAGATGAACTAGACATGTTTGTCTTGGATCTGTCTCTATCACCGTGAGGTGTCTTGGATCGATCTCTTTCTCTGTCACTAACGTTATGCTTGGAAGAAGAGTGGCCTTTATTGCTGGTCGATATTTGGTGAGACTTCTTCCCTGACACACTGGGCAGACTTTGCTTTTCTAAAGAGTTCTTTTGTGGTCTGGAGTTCTTCTGCTCCCTCTCAGAATTTCCTTTTCTTATTGAACAAACAGTAGACTGAGACTTGCTGTCTGTTTCTCTCTCGGGCTTTGAGTCTCTGTCCAGTCTCTTAGCCTTGCGCTCCATCTCCAGTTCTCTTATCTCGTCAGCTGTGCGGAGCCTTTCATCTTTTCTCACTGCCTTGGGTTTTAGATCAACTGGTTCAAACTGCTTCTTCTCTGCCAATTTGAGTAATTCTGCAAAGTTCATGGGAGGTGGAGCAGGCTTGGGAGGCCCACTGGGTTTTTTAGAGGAGGGCTTGGTGCTGCTGCTACTACTACTTCCACCAACACCTGTGAATTCCCCTGGTCTCAACGGCTCTGGTTCCTGATCTGGCTCTGAATCTGTCTGTTCATACTCATAATTATCCTCATCCTCTGGGTCAATTGAAATATTCATAAATATTTCCTCATTCATTGATTTTTCTTCCTGCATATCTAATTTTGATCTCCTCTTCTTAGGAAGGTCTACCACTGGGATGCCATTGTAGCCTCTGAAATTATCCTTAGTTCTGGAAGCCATGGCTCGTGCTTTACGGTCCGACTTCAACTCAACCCTCTTGGCTAATAGTTCCTCCTTTTCTTTTTTCATTTGACTTTCTGAAAGAAAAAAAAGTACATACATTTTTTTTTTAAATCAATGAAGAATGCTTTCTATACAGTGTGTACACAACTGTCAGTTATCTATCTTAACTTCATTTTGTCATGGTTACCTTTCTTTTTGCTCTCATGATGCTGCTTCTTTAGGAGCGCCTGTACAGCAGCAGGATTTACACCTTTCGACCTGGGGTCCTTTTTGGGTGGTGCAGCTTGTAAACTGTATCTCTTCTGCTCAAAGGGGGACAAATAATAAATGGACATTTACAACTTGAGCTAGGGCTCAAATGTCTTAAATTACAGGGAGATACGAAATTACTTATCATACATGTTGTTCTAAAGATTATCATTGATCGGGAATCTAAAAACGTGGCACACAGGTTTTTGTAAAAGTCTGCCTAGCATGCAGAGTCACGAGGGTGGTATTTAGCAGCTAGCTACATTATCAGATCCTGACAGATGAGCTGGCATATGTGTGCTCAACAAATCCCCATTTTACTGTGTGGCCTGAGTAAATGGATTGCAGGTGACAGTCTTTAACTTACCTGCACACTGCCGAGCCCCTGGTTTTGCGAGGCGATGTCCAATATATTATCAAAATCCATCATTTCGGCAGCAAGTGATGCCAGCTGGTTGTTTGAAGCGAATCGAGCAAGATTCAGCCCAGAGTGCTGAGTGCTAAAGTTAACGCTAGCGTTTAGCTTACAGACCTGGTAAATTAGCTAGGGATTTAGCTTTACCAAACGGCACTTAAATTGCTTTGAAGTTAACACTTTTGTAAATTACAAAAATAAAGAAAAATGTATATTGAACAGGTAACGCTACTTTACTTCATCAGCATAAGTTAGCGCACGCTAGCGAACTCAGCTAGCTAACCTTACGTTTACAAACGTTAACTGACGTTATCCAACCAAGAAGCCTGGAAGACGAATTTGCCCTTTTTTGCAGATACAACACACACAACTAAAGCCAAATCCATCAAAATATCCGCCCGATTAAAGCCTACGGTAAGAAAGGCACTACAAACTAAGCCACAACAAACGCCATACAGCGAGAAAGACCGAAAAATTAAAGAGTCCAGAGAGTATTCTAAGGAAGTGAGAGCAATCACTTATACGTACTTCCGTCTTTGCGAGATTACAAAGAGTCAGTAAATAGACTGCATTACATTAGATATGTTGTGTTCTGTCTCGCGTTGATAAAACATAGCTAATCAGAACAGTGCAAATAGCCTACCCACTTTGTTATTAGAAAAATACTTTTTGTTTAACAAGTGAAGGTCTAAGTGCGGGGATGTTGTTGATCTCAGTTTTGAAACGAGGATATCGGCATAAACGATACAATATTTAAAATAACTGTCTTAAGTGTGGGTTTAATATTTACATTTGACATATTTCTAGGCATGTGCAAGATGAAGTCGGTCTCCTAAAATTGTACTAAGATGGTGACACTCCATTGTACATATCTCATATAATTCCATGGCCAGAAAAAGGGTTATCTATGATAGATAACACGATTTGACTGTAAAATTTTACATCGGTAAAAATGTATTTTATCTGCTTTTGTACAATTATATTTGCTCAATATTTGACACACAACAAACACACTGCTAATCTTTGTCAACTCATGTGTAAAAGATTATATATACATATATATATATATATATACATACATATATATATATATATATATACATATACATATATATATACATATATATATATACATATACATATATATACATATATATACACTACCGTTCAAAAGTTTGGGGTCACATTGAAATGTCCTTATTTTTGAAGGAAAAGCACTGTACTTTTCAATGAAGATGACTTTAAACTAGTCTTAACTTT
>JAVQJL010068394.1:0-13861 GCA_036024295.1 Nannoperca obscura
GTGTGTGTGTGTGTGTGTGTGTGTGTGTGTGTGTGTGTGTGTGTGTGTGTGTGTGTGTGTGTGTGTGTGTGTGTGTGTGTGTGTGTGCGTGTGCGTGCGTGTGCGTGTGTGTGTGCGTGTGTGTGTTAGCATAAGTGCATGTTGTAAGGGTGTGGGGATTGAGGTCCCTTAGGAGCACTCTGGTACAGCAGCTCTTTACTGTGCGTACATTACACCAATATGCCATTACAGCAGAAACACACACACAAATACACACATTACTCACTCACACACACTCAAAGAAAACTAGTTTCGTTGTGCTTACATACTGCCACTGGCACTGTAGTAATATTGTTGCATGCCGGTGTGACACAGTGTAACCATATTAGGTGCATATGCATCACAGTAAAACAGTCCCAGTCCTCCAGACTTTTTATAACAGCACCTGCTCCTTCTATTCATCAGTGTGATTTGACTTGGGTAATAAGTTCAGAGACAGGCCAGGTCACAGACATAAAACCATTAGAGTACCAGCATCTACAAAGCCCTCTTTATTCTCATCTCAATGTACCAGCAAAGGTTGTAAAAACTATACATCAGAGGCAGGCTCCTGCTGCCTCTGAGATCAGCTGAAGCCATCCAGCTTATTGTAGGGCTGGGATCAGCTGGTGGTAGGTTTCTTTATGACAAAATTCTCAAAACATATGGTTCAAATGTTTAAGTCTCTGTCCTTACTTATGTGTTTGTTAATTAAGAGTGAAACCAAACTAAACTATTCAAGTTCACAAATTACATAGATGTCCATGGCTAATATGAAAAAAGGAAAAACATTCTATATGCTGGGATTGTTTCAACTTCCACTCCACTATGATCTTCTTCCTTGAAACACACACACGCTCCTGTTACCCAAAGGCTAAATTCTAACGAGTCCCCTCTCCCTGACTACAAGGCCTCTAATCCTGCCAGCAACGATTGGCTTCATGCTGACCAGTTCGCTCCTCTCCCGCCCCCACCCCTGCCCACTCAACACGGGCACATGCAGTACACACACACAATCATACAATACACTACCGTCATACAAAGTCAACCTTCACAGAGTGTAGCATTGAATTATTCAGCCTTTGCGGCAGCTAGGCTGGCACACAAGTAAGCAGGTGTGGACAGGTGGATAGCGTGCACGCAAGAATATGAGTGTATATGTTATGTTTGTGTCTGCGCATGTGTGTGTGCGTGTGCAAAGCCCAACGGAAGGCTAGGCGGCTTGCAGCATGTCAAAGAACAGCTCCATTGCCCGGCAGCCTCATTTCCACAGCACAAGGTCGGCCACTCTCAGCAACACAGCCCTGCTCTGCTCCTCGCTTCTCATACATCCTATTATGGCTAAGCTGAGCACTGGCACATACACACAAGAACACACAAATTCATGCACGCACATGAATACAAACACAACACAGGAATCCACGTGCACTCGCACAGCCGACTACTGGTGCAGGTATGTGTACAGCAAAAGGCACAGCGCAAGAGTAGGAGAGCGGGAGAGACAGAAATGGAGACAGAGGGAGACAGAGACAATTGAGAGGGAGGGGATCTACTTAGAGTGTTGACACTGCAGGAGCCCACATGTGTGTGCCGGAGCATAATCTTCTCCCTGCTCTTATTGGGTTTTTAATGCGGGTGCTATTTCCATAAACCTGCCTCCTGAATCACTGCCAGCCTCTTACACTCCCCCCAGGTCGAGTTGTACTAATACTAGGAGTAAATGCATGCAGCAAACACATTTCCACCATTGCCTCTCCAAGACAATCACTGTTCTACACAACACTAGCATGACAAAGAAGGGAGGGTGGCAGGTTTTTCTGTGCTACCGCAAATAGACTTGCTGCAGTAAGTGAGAATATTTCTTGGATCTGCTGGATTTGAGGAGTGACAATGAGAGGACAGAGGATAGTTGGGTGGATACTAGTGTGTGAAGGATGCAGGATTTTGTCATGATGCTGAGCTGGGTGGAGTAAATCTTCTGCGGACTTGTGTAGAGAGCTGTGACACATAATCACACAACCAACTGCTATAGAAACAGGGGCCCTTAACTGGCTGTCTGTTTTTTTTAAAAGAACACATTCTTTCCATAAATGTAATCAGGAGATGCTTAGATTGTACTTGGTGAGAGAAAAAGACTCTTACAGCTTACAACACATGCAAGCATATTCACATACACAAAAGCACTCGTGGTTACGTAATATAAAAAGTAGTGCATTTCCATCAGCAGCAAACAAGCACAAAACATCACACAAATAATATATTCAGGCCTCACTGTCGTGGGTGGTGTGTGATCACGGCAAGCTGCCATGTGCACATGTTTTTCTTCCCACCTTTATACACTGCTATCTGTATCTACATAGGGCTGGCTGCAATGCAAAGCCAGCTTACTGCACACACAGCTAATAGAGCCAAGCAACACACACCTGGTAAACTGTCAGAGCTTCTCGTATTCGGTGGCCAAACTTGTGTCAGGCACTCGTGTCCCCAAGGTTCCCATCACACTTCATCGCAGGAATCTATATTCCAGTCCAGTACACTTCCATTAGGCCATACTGTTCCTTTCAGCAGCTAATGTGTAACAGGGGGCCATGGATAATAACATCCAAGAACACAAGTGCTTCTTTCTGATAATAAGAGGACACTGGCCTGTGTGTGTTTGTGTGTGTGTGGCAACCATTGCCTGCATGCTGCAGTAGCATCTGAGTGTATAAAGACATACTATATGTGTTACAATTGATAGATAAAGTATTTTAAGGATTATAATTTAAAAAGATACAATCCTTAAAGTTAGAATCCTTAAGATTTTTATTATCAAACTACATGCAATACAATTTATAGCCGCCTTTTTTTTTTCATCAATATATATCCAATGTGTTAGCATTCTGTAATTGCGTCTCTATATAGTATTTTTTATTGTTTTGGACGGCTACGCCTCATGCACAGGATTTAAAGTACATACACACACACATACACACACACGAGCGAATTAAAGAACACAAAGAAGTGATGCAGAAGACAAAGAAAACAACATTTGCTCATGAGTTCAGTATTACCACGTCAGACCATTTGGGTTTTTGGTGACGTTGAGGTGGGTGCACAGTAAACATACAAGATACATGAGTTACACGTCTTCTTTTGTGTATCTGACAAGAGCAGCCACTCAAGGCGTGTTTGCTGCCCTAGTGGTCGATACAAGTGTCATTACAAACTGAATTCACTGGGTTTTAAAACGCAATTGCCATTATCAACACTAACCACAGATGATGCCAAATCAACCAGGACTGAAAACTTAAGTGTTATAACTTGTATTAAAAACATTTTCTCTTACCCCTTTTAACAAGAAAAGCAAGAGATTCAATGATTAGCCCAAGGACATCACAGCAGACATAGGGTGTGAACCCAGGTCTTCCAGCTGAAGGAGGATTCTATCATCTCATGAAATTCAAGTGTGTGCATGCTGGTGTCCATGTGGCTTGGGTGTGTGCAGGTGGGCTTGTTTGTGCTCAGCCAAGGGCCCTGTATGTGATTTTGAATAGCTTGTTAGCTGGTACAATTTTCATACATGGTTTTATTCATTTGCAACAAGTAAAGTCCATTAGGATTTTGGTGGTTTGACCTAAATTCATATTCAGCTCTTTTAAAAAAGAGATGAGTTTGAATGAGTACCCACACCGGTCAAAGCCCCCTGCAAGAGAGCAGCAATGTAGGGGTTAATGACAAAACGCATATGTTATTAACTCATAACTTATCTCTGGAGAATACCTAGTTTACATTAATTACACCATAGCCCCTGGCAAACTGCATATCGAGCAAGATTTTGCAAACAAACAACTGGCATATCTACTTACCATCAAGCAGTGAAGCAACAGGGGTCATATCGCAAACAATTTAGGAGCAGGGTGGCTCAAGAGAGAAGGACAGGAGAAGCAATGGGAGGCAGTCAAATGCACATACACACATATTTACACACACAGAAACACACAACGCAATGCAGCAAAACTCCTCTATGATACATATATATATATATATATATATATATATATATATTTTATATTGTAGAAAATCATCTTTCTTTAAACCAAACATTTTTGTGAGTAAGTCTCTCCTCAGCTGTTGGCTCACCAAGTGAACAGGGTCTATAGGATGTTTAGAGACACTGACATGCTACTGCAATTGTGTGTAGCTTGTGTAAGTGTACCTGCTTGTGCTATGTGTGGCTGCAGTATTATAGCACACACTGTGTTTCCTTAGACCGCTGGTGTTTCTCTGTGTGTGTGTGTAGTTGAAGGGAGCAGGGCAGCCTCCTCTGTGAGGCCTGACACCCATCAATGTCTGCCTGTTACATTTCTATGACACGCTCTGTCTCAGGAAGAGCCACAGCAGAGGAGCAATAGGAGCGAGGGGAGACGGCAGGATGTGGGGTGGACAGGACTGGGTGGGGTAGAGGGGAAGTCAGCAGGAGGGCTGAAGCAGGACTGAAAGGTACAAGAAAAGGGTTTTATTTCTCGCGAGTGATCTGGGGAACCTTTCAAAGTCACTGAATGTGCATGTGTACGCACAAAAGGAAAAGCTTTCAGAACGTGTGTGTAACAAATGCAACATGCAAGGCTGTGTTTGCCAATTCTGTACAATCGTTATTTTCTTTCTGTTAACATTAAGTGATGGTGTTTATGGTAATGTTGTTTATAGCACTCGATTCAGATGGTTGTTAAACCTTTCAGAGCCCAGATGGTTTAGAGATCTGCACTTCTCTTAGAACACACTAAGAAAGGAGGGGGGTCAGGCAAGAGCATCAGAGCAGTTAGTGTCTATGTCTGTGGCCCTCATTTATACATTCAGCCACATCAACAATTTAATCCCAATCGTATATCAACCCTTAAGGATGCCCTGCCAGGGTGGCAAGTGGGCATGTTATTGACTATGAGGCATGAAAGAGTGAGAGAACTTACTCGAATGCCGGACCAAGTACAAAAAAAATCCAGAGAAATCAGAGAATACTCCTTTTATCCTGCTTTATGAAATCTTCCTACACACATTTATAACCTCTCATGAACACAACCTCTGGCGTTATGTGAAATAACTTTTTTTTTCAACTTATTATTCAAATGCAGACGAAAAATTAGGAGAATAACGCCCTGCAGCCTTGTGCTTGGCTAATTTGCAGGATAAACGAAACAAGTTGTTTTCAAGAAAGCCACCAGAAGAAATGTCCAAAGTTTGGGGCTAGTTGTATTTGCATGTTTAACTGAAACATGTGCCTTTTGGCTGGGTTTCTCAGGCTCTTTGTCTTCTATCAGAGGGGGGTGGGGGGGCTGGCTCAGGCTTGATCTGACCATGCACACTGCTTTTGTGGGGAGCCACTTCCACCCATCCCTCCATCCTTCTGTTTCTTTCTTTTAACACTTATGAGGATCTCACACAGATACGGGCTATGCAGAGGCATTCATGCTTATACGCAAACGCATAAACACCAAGAAAGAAAAATAATTTTACGTGAAAACAAATACCATCAGCACAAACGAACAGGTAATAGAATGTTAAAATGAGTTATTTTAATATCATTAAGTTAGGCTCCTTTTGACATGTTTTCTATTGGTAGCACTTTTCCAGAAATGCAGAGCTTTGTCCCCCAAAAACTGTCCTTCTATGCTATTGCTTCAAAAATGTGAGGCAGAGTGGGTCTGATCAATGCTGGCAATATCCCCTGGAGAACAGACACATGGAAAAGTTGAAACCGGGCCTTCAAAAGGCTGAGCTATTGATTGAATTGCTTTCCAAAGTGTTTTTCATCTCTGGGACTATACGAGGAGAATGCCGGCTGGTGTGCAGCCGGGTGCAGATGGCGTGGCTGACCACCATAGAGAGAAAAGAGACAGAGTGAGAGAAGAAGAGGGGAGAGAGACAGATAGAGAAAGAGAGAGAGAGAGACACTTACCCCTGGCAGTGTTTTCTGTTCATGGAGTGCATTCTGGGCTTTGATGGCCGACTCTCGGGCGCAGTAGGTGAGGAATGCACAACCTGGAACAGAGGGACATATAAACTTAATTAGAATCAAATTAATGAATTAAAAATACTTTAAAATCTGAATCAAACAAACAAAAACAATGTTATAATACAATTTAAAAATTACAAAAGAAATATCAACTGAGAATATTAGGGCAGTTATAAAAATGAATTACAAAGCAATTAGAACAAGATGGTTGGCTTGGTTTTAATAGAATGAGTTATTATGTCCAGATACAGCGCAATTAACAAATTTAAGAAAATTAAGAAATCTGTAAAGAGGGTCTTATGAGTTGGTAAAAACACAAAACTCCTTGAAAACATTTCTTGGAATAAACAGAGAAAGTTAATGAAATTAGGCAACTGTGCAATACACCAGGCTACATGTGGACAATGTTCTATGGTGGCAACAGGGAAGAGGGGATAAAAACAAAACCACAAAACAAAAGTAGGAGATGAGCAGAGAATTCTTTGGATGAACTGCCAGGCTGGTCCAGCCTCCCCATCCCTAGTGCCATGTCCTGTCAAAAGCTCCTAGCAGCTTGGCCAGTGTCCCCACCCTGAATGGTTGTGACAGCAGTGGAGACAAAAGGAACAGGACTGCAGGAGAGTTTTGGGGGGCTAAAAAGGGAGAGAAGAAGGGACGAGATCAGTGTAGGGATGGAGGAAGGAGGGAGATTCTGACAGAGAAGAAGGGAGGACAGGACGTGGTGTTAAAACTCTCCGGGGTGAATGCTTAACTGCAAGACTTCAAGTATGCTGCCGTGCATGCACACAAACACCCTCACAAACACCCACCAAGCACAAATGTTAAGCATGCACACACACACACACACAACATCTGTCAAAATCCCTGAATACATAGAGAAGAAGGGAAAAAAGAGAAGAGGCAGGGAGGACAAGAGATGGAGAGAAACCAGATGGAGATTTGAGGCAATCATTTTCCCCCTGACTGTCTGAATAAATAGATTTGCTTGTGTTCTATTAATGAGGTTCATATGGGTTACCATGCATCATATTTCTGCCACTCTGAAGATGGTTTATTAGCAGCCACTGCATTTTGGATCGCATTTCAACAGCCAAATGTATTCAGTGGGTGGTGATGTATTAAGTGTCTTTACACGGATAATATTCCAATCTGTTTTTCTTGTTATATATGAGATCACTTTTACCCATCTAAACATTCATCTATGCATTCGTTTTTTGCGTGCATGTGTATCTTTCTTTGCTGTTTCAATGACCCTAGCACTTTGGTCATGTCTCCACTGTAACCTCTGCAGGACTGCGTCAAAAAGGAGGGTCTAAAATGCCATGGCAGTCATTGATTCATTGATTGACCTGTAACCTGTTTTGCCATGCTGCTCTAAGCCTAAAAATGTCTGCTGCACGTGTGTATGGGCTTGCACACTTGCACGTTTATGTATGGTGAGCATTTGACCACTCTCATCCAAATCACATTCAATTCCTTCTGTTCTATTTCATAAAGCTCCTCCTTTTGTTCGGGACAGTCAGTCTGCACCCTGCCATGCTTTTCAGTATGGGAAAGACAGATAGTGATGGAGTCTGTCCAGGGTCGTGACCTTTGAGGTGGCTGACTGTAGCACTGGTCACGGTGCAGCCCTCCCCATAGCCTCCCTTGTCCTAGCAGCCCTAACCTAATGATTTCCAATGGCCACCAAGTCAGTCACTCAATCACTCACACTGTTGTCTAATTCTCTTTCTTTCTTCTGCGTCAGCTTGTACAAAAATACCAAGACTGCGGAAATGTCATTGTTGTTTAGGGTATGTTTGTTTGTTTGTTTCACAAATGGTCGAGGGTAAAAGGAAGAAATGGCTCCATTTTGGTGGTTGTTTTTCTCTGTTTTTTGCTCTCTCTGGGATTGTTGTTGTTGGTTTACTTGACAAACGCTGGCCCTATCTCTGAATAAGAAACAAGTATTTTGCATTACAATCACAAACACAATTTATTTGTTAATGTGTAATGCATAGGGCATTGAGAATACATTAATAACAACCACAACACTGGCAAACAAAAGAGAAACATGAACTCAATTTAAATGTGATTCTGTGCTCTTTAATGTATGGCTTAATAAGAATTTGCAGGCCACAGGCGAAAAAGCTTTAACAACTCCATAATTGGAATCCAAACACGTACAAATTGCCAATGCTGCATTGCATACCAAGTGCAAAAGTGTGTGTGTGTGTGTGTGTGTGTGTGTGTGTGTGTGTGTGTGTGTGTGTGTGTGGGAGGGGGGGCATGATGAAATAGTTTGAAACACAACAAAAAGCCACTGTAATCGGAGCCTGCTGACACAGCAATGGGGGAAGCCTTCCCATTGTGAGGAGATGATCCTCTGCATCATCTGATAGAAACCTAAAACAGCCTTATCTCACACATTGATTTCAGCTCCAAAGTGAAGAAATTCCTCTTCTCTTTGCTCCCTTCCCCTCCTCTCTCTTCTCCATTCCCGACTTCTTTCTCTTCTCCAGTGCCAACTCCACTCCCCTCGTCTCCTATTTCTTAATGATATATTTTTAAGCGTGCGCAGTGTGTGTACTGGGAAATGAGTCCATTTCCACTGTGTTGAGTTGGCATGTAATTAAAGAGTCTTACATGGAAGATAGAGAGGGTGAGTGGGTGAGACAGAGAGAGAATGAGAGAGAGGGAGATACTGTGAATATACTTTCTAGCTGTGGCGACAGCAGCCATTTACATTCACCGGGGCCCAGGCTCTCCTTTACCAAAACTCTGTGCCTGTGTGTTTTGAGGATGTGTGTCTTGTGCAGCACAGTCAGATATTCTTGTTTTGTAACTTTTCAATTAATTAATGATTTGTTTGAGAACATTCATTAATACTCAAACACACACATATGATCCTGGTACTCTCTTTTACCATATCTAAGCACTTATTGCACAGCTCTTCTTCTTCTTTTTTTATTATTGTATATTTTCTATTTTGGTTTTATTTAATCTTTTGTATTTTTCTGTATATATTGTTCTTGTTGGCACCCACGCACCAAAACAAATTCCTCGTATGTGAATACTTACTTGGCAATAAACCGGATTCTGATTCTGATTCTGATTCTGACATATTCACACATTTATTCAATTAACACAATGATTGTGTCCCATTTCTATATTACATAAATTAACATTTCTGTAGTTAGTATGTAACAAATCAATGTACTGTTTTGTAGCAGCAGGACATTATCCTTGATGGATGAATGGTAGACTTTTGTCACTTCACCACTGCCAATTTTCCCAAAGACATCATACTTCATTTTAATGTTCAGCTCCTCAAGCTCTTTTGTGCAATGCACTGTGGGACAATAATGTCCGTAAATATCGCATTCAAAAATCTAGTTACCTTTGAATGCAACCTTTTTGAGTAAACTTTATTTTGTCACATTTTGTCATACAGTCACACATATGAACACACAGACACGAATATACTGCGCCCATTACATGTATTATATGTTTCACTGCGCTCCTCTTCTTTCTTACCCACACAAATACTAATGAAATACCTCAATCACCTCTATTTAAGAAACCTATTTGCCCAACAGAATGTCAATACTGGACAACAACTCAAAATGTGTGTCCCGCATATATTAAGACATAGTCACGGTTACAGTAAAGTAAATCCAACACAAACATCCACACTCTTATGCCCAAGAAGCACTAGACTTCTATTTGAACTGGTAATAACAAAGGTGAATAGTGCTTTTTGCACAACCTCACCAATGTAAGTGACACCTGTGAATGGAATCATGGAGTCTGATCAACTGTCCTATCATTGTAGTAAGGGCAAACATAAGAAAATCACCCTTGACAAACCTTTTTTACATATATTAAAGCCAGAACATACTAGCATTCATAAATTACCTTACAGGACTATTGGGAATTTAAGCATGAAATCAGTTCTCTTAAAAAAGAAAAACAATCAATACAATAACCTTTATTATAATTCACTTTCACAATAAAAATTACAATCTTTAACTCAAAAATACATATATGTTGTACCCAACTCAAAATAAAGAATGTAAAAAATACAACAATATTCAACTGTTTTCTCTTTCTTTGCAAATCAGAATCACCGTATAAGTGCAAAAACATGTCTGGCAATACTTCTATATGTTTACCAGCTACATAAAGTTACAGCTAACAGTGTAAAGCTGAGCAATTGCACACACACATACAGGAGTTGCATAATAAGACCAAAATGAGAATTGCATTAACTTCCTAACAGTTAGCTTACTGCACTGCTCCCTAGCCAAATGTGACTTTAACACACAGCTATTAGCTAGCAACAGAGTAGCGTTTTACTTCAGCAATTTGACAAAAATGCAATTGATACTCACTGTGTTAACAACATTTACTTATTTTTCCTTGCTCTGCTAACAGGTCATCATTCCACACTGGCATTTCCTTGCTACAGCTACACCAGCAGGCTGTTGTCACCCTATTGGCTAACTCAAATTCAAGTAAGCTTTATTGGAATTGTGTAAAAGTTGCACACAAAAATCAAAGTAGTAGTAATCTTGAGGAAAATAAACTCTCCCTTATAAATGCTCTCCTTTCTTCTTTTATCTTCTAGTATTGCTTATATACATATCTGTGGTGTTTGTTGGCAGGAATTTTTTGTACACTACATAAGTGGTTAATTATATTTTGATATGCTAGTAGGCGGGGATTATGAAGAGAAGTAGCATATGCTGTGAAATAAACATCAGGGGCTCAATATGAACACCCTGCTTCTACATTGGCATTGGGCATAAATCGTATACTGCAGAATTGTCAAAGTCCAGTCCCCGGAGTCTGGGCTGGTTTAAACGAAAACCTCTCTCTTTTCACTCTCCCTTTCATACCCTCTTTGCTCTCATTTCTCCAGCTACTTGCCCCAGAGGAGTCAATCTGCCCTAGTGTTGTGAAAAGGTATGAACTTGCTCTCAGTGTGGCATTTCCTTGGCCAAAAAGTGTGAAGGTAGCAGAAACCAAACCAGTCCTGGCACCAGCCTCGCCTGCTCCCTCACACATCATTTGCAATCTTTGGAAAATGCTATCATTGTGGGTAGATTACTTGCTTACTTCATTTACTGGCATGTGGGGTTCCGGGGGAACTGATAGCCTTTCAGAGGGGTTGGTGGCTGAAACACACGTCATCAGCACTGATACAATGTGATTATGACCTGAATCATTGCCAGCCAGGGAGGCAGGAGGCTCTGTGGCGCAGATTGACCATGAGGGGGGTAATCAGTCTAGTCTCGGAGAAGCTTTTAACTCATATAATCACTCCCTCACCTTTGAAAAAAACACTCAAACAATCATGCCAATGTTCAGGGAGAAGGAGGACAGACTGAGGGAGGACAGACATAGAGGTATAATAAAGAAGAGCTGGAGCATGGAGTTGGCAGGGACTTTCCAAAATGCTCTCACTCATTGTTCTGACAACAATATTTTCTCTGCCCAGGCCTAATGGGCTTGTAATGAGCAATGTAATATAAGCAGTAGCCTAGCGTAACCTGTAAACCTTAATTAAGTCAGACAGCTACCTTAAAAGGAAGCCAGTGACTGTGCTCAGTCACCATCTCATGATCCTGAAGCTGACTACACTCTTCCATCACTCCTTCATCAATCACTCCATCCTTTCATCTGTGCTACATCCAGCTCCAAATCCTTTTCTCCTTTCACTACACCTCCCGTCATCCCTTCACCTTGAGCAATGGCTGGGGGAGGATGAACATTGCAGAGTACTGAGGAGCATCGGTGTCCATCATGAGGGCAAGAATAAAAGTCCCTACCTGGTATCCTCTCTGACCCCTGAGTAGGAGACCTCAGCCATTGATTTGTTGCTACTCGCTCACGTAGACTACACTAGCCTCCAAGCAGCAGTCAAACAGATCCATAGGCAGCACATCCCAAAGGACTGCCTGTGTGCTTGTGTGAACGTGTGTATTTACAGTACATATACATGCATGTGTAATGGTGTGGCGTGCATTGCCTAATGTGTGTGACAACGCAATAAATTCTTCTGAAAGGCTCTGTATATGGTTTAGGGTCGATACTGGGGGCAAAGAAGCCATCATAACAATGGAGAGAGATAGACTTTGACATCTTCACACTCACAATCTATTGTGTGGCTCTGGGGTATAGTTCTCTCAGGGTAAAAGTGGTTCTTTATATATAATCCAACTGTAGAGTATTTCTCTCAAAAGCTGACATATGTACTTTTGGCTATATTCTGTAGATGTAGCAGCATTAGGATGGTGGAAAAAGCAGTAATAAAGTTCCAACTAGTTCTTGATAAAGTTTCGAAGACAATGCTGTTTGCCGGTAGGTGCAGTCTCAAGAGGTGATGTGATAGATTGCAACTGGCCGCCCATCCCCAAGTTGGCCAGAACTTTTTCGATATGTGGTCCTGGATAACACTTAGGAAACGGCACTTTTGTATCTTCCACCGTACTGGAGCCTTTAAAGAAGCCTTGGCTTTTGTAGACTATCTTTGTACTTCATCCCTCTTCTGCTATTAAAGCCAGGGCGATCTATAAATACATCTAGTGGCCTGCATCCCTGATGAGCAAGCTAATTGACACTGTTAATGGATGGAGTTTCACAGAGCTGTAAATAATGTGTAGGTTCACACTTACTGCCTCCTGCCGTGCTACTTCTGGGAGGGCAACGGGAGTTTACCTGCCAAGTCCCGTCTCTCTGGCCTGTCGTCCCTCCCTCCCTGCCTCCCCCAGCCAAGTCTGCTCCGGCTGGGGGTTTTACACAAATCAATAAAGGTTTCTCTGAGCCCCCCGCCCCCCCAAGTCAAAGTCAGAAAACTGCATCTCCTCCTTTTCATGTACTATAACAACAACAATAACAACAGAAAGAAAAAAACAAGACCATGCAAAAGCAAATAATAATCACTTTCACTTGGCTCACACCTACTGCTGTATATAGTACATTACCGCAGTGCACTATATGTTTCCACTGATGCAAAGTCTTCATTTAATGTACCTAATAAGCATATGTGATGCACTATTCCTAACAATGATTGTCTTCTTTCGAAGGGTGAAAGGCATTTAAACCTTTGAGACAGATCAATTGATCACAGCAAAGCCACAATCATTGATGACTGGCAGCTGAAAAACTGACCGCGGACTAAGAGACGGATTAAGTTTTCAGTCACTTTGATTTTAGATACCTTTAAAAGACAGTGCTTTAAAGGCCCAGAAGTTGCATGGATGGAGTGACTGAAAGAGGCATGAGGAAGAAAGACGTGAGAATGAGAAAAAGCACTACCCGGCTATACCACACACACACACACACACACACACACACACTTTCTTCTTTGTTATACTGCTTTACACAGGCCACCTTGAGAGGAAACATTAATTGCACGTCTTTATAAACATACTTGTAATGAGTACTCTGCTTCTTATAGTTGTTCTTTACATTCAAGGCATGTACTGAATGGAGCATAGCATCCTGTATTCCAAACGCATTTTTTCAATTATGCCAAGTATGCCAAGAAATACGACTTTGTGTCCTTGTCCCAGCTTTCTTTCGTTATTTATTTATCTCATGTCACCACTGAGCTGGAGAACAGTAATAATTAACACTAATGGTCTGACTAACAAGCAGGCACCAGGGTGTTAATTGCATTGACGTATATTTTGTAGTAACCACATTCTGCCCTTTGGATTCCAGAAATAAAGTTCTGCTTAGATAGATAGATAGGTAGATAGATAGATAGGTAGATAGATAGATAGATAGATAGATAGATAGATAGATAGATAGATAGATAGATAGATAGATAGATAGATAGATAGATAGATAGATAGATAGATA